>CM035161.1:71335344-71459814 GCA_020205615.1 Panax quinquefolius | reverse complement strand
AAAAAACTTTTTTTAACAAAATCGTAATTTCTTATATATCTAAACATACTGATAAAGCAAATAGTTTATATATATACTAATATATATTACCATACTCCCATCATCGCTTTATATTATATATATATATATATATATATATATATATATACATCGTATACGATTTCCAATAACTTCTTGGCGATCATCGCTGACATTTCATTTGTCTAAAGCGATTTCATACCCTTAAAACTATCTTTCGATTGGAGTCATAAGGTTTTTACACTTTTGGCAATCAATTATCGCTCCATAATTGAATAACCAATCCATTCCTTAAAATAACATCGAATCCTCTGAAGTTTTATCTGGATTAAATCTACTCATGCAATATTTCTTTATATTCACCCATTCTACGCTTCTTGTATAATGAACCTAACATGAATTATTTCTCTATTCGTAATTTCTATGTTCAAAGGAAATTCACTCTTCACTAGGTATTTCTAACCTCTTAGCAAATTCATCGATATAAACGAAAAGCAAGTACCTAATCAAACAATACATATGCATTTATATCATCGATTGGGATAATAACCGACACTTACATCTTTTGATCAGACCGCTGCCTTGCACCGCCATGTCAAGGTTCTTCTCACATGGCTTATTTGTTGGACGTTGGTCCCGTAATAGTCAATGTGACTTCCACCAAAGATTTCCTCGCTTCCATTCATTTCACCGTGGATCTCTTCTTAGGGCATTCAAGAGCAAAGTGATCCTTGGACCCGCACGTGAAGCAAACGCTCTTCTTGGGATTGAGTGTAATTTGGGGCGATGTGACCCTCCCGCCACAAATAAGCATACCTGCTTCCCCATCAAGCACACACCTTGTGAAACTTCCCGCATGTATACATGTTTCAAACTTCTTCTTTCCTCGGTTTCCTCACGATTTCTAGCTCCCACATTTGTATTCCACTTCCTCTTCAAATTGTTGTCGCCATTTCCACCGCTACCACCACCACCATTCTTAGCTTCACCTTCACTCTTCTTCTTCCTCTCGCTTCTTGGTCAGGTTTTGTTAATTACTCGCTTCCACTCTCAGCGAGAATTTCTTCTCCATTATCGCCGTAAACGATTTAATGGAATAGGGAGACTCTCATCGCATAAACTGTGGCTTCAACTCGTTTCAAACCTCTTCGCATTAAGGCTCGTCTTCAAAGTGACTTGATACGGCGCGAAACCTCACCAACTCATCAATCTTATGCATACCTGCATAATCGACATCGTTCTCGCTCGTGGCCCCAAAACCGCATTTCTAATCGACTCTTCGAACTTTCTCGAAGATAGGTCTCAAAGAATTTTTTCGAACCTTTCCCAAGTCATTACCCTCGACCTTCTTGCCGGTTTTATGGCCACACCAATAACTAGCTCTTCTTTCAACAAACAATGTTGCAAAAGGCCTTTCCGATTCTCCCCACCCTAGCAACTTCGAAAACTTTCTATTTCCACGATCCGTATCTGTAGATTTCAACCGGATTCATGGACCCACTAAATTCGTGGTCCAACCGCCTTGAAATCCTTAAACGCTTTACCTTGGTTCCGAGGTTGATTCTGCAGCACTCACAAGAACGCCACTAGCCATCGAACTAAAGTTATCTTCCACATTGTTATTGCTGGTTTCTCAAAGGGTTCTCTTCGCTGTGGTTGATGTCTTGAGGCATTTTCTCTCGTTAAAATACACCCATTAGTCTATTACTCAACTTCTTTAAGTATTTTCTACTTAATTTGCACACCATATAAGATTATCACGTGAATATTATAATACTTAATAAAATAATAACTTTATTCATTCATAATCTTTTAAAACATCAAAACAATAGCATCATCGCTATTTACATTACTTTCTCCCGAACTATAACAAAGGTGAGACAACATCATCAACATCTATACTATCAAGTTATATCATACCCGGATTTATAATTTATTAACTCCTTAATCACATATCGTGTACATTCCCTACAATGTCCTACTAAGATATCAACGTGAAGACGCTCTTCCTCCATAATTCGAGTCATTGTTCTACGATCTAAAATGTATGATGGCGTCTGCCTCGAATCTAATAGGATAAATACATGACCCGATCTTGAGCTTCGATCGATCACCGTGTTCAATACATTATTCATCTCCCTATCTTCATCTTCTGTCATGCGTCTCTCTCCGCCATTCCCCGCTCGCTGAAAAGTTTCCTCATATGCTGCCTTCTGGCCTCGCCTCTTCAGATTCTTCTTTCAACTTCTTCAACTCGCAACCTCCGCTATCACCGCTTGCTTTTCCCCTTCAAGGCGGCTCACTTCTTCAACATTGTTCACCTGCTCTTCTCGATCCCGGATCTCGGTGTCCTTCTCGTGCCATCGAGGTCCTGCTTGTTCACCACTTACTATCTCCCTGTAACTTCTCGGTTTCCGGTATCTTGATGTTCCACATTGAGGTCATACACCTCATTGCATATACGGCGGTAATCGTAATTATGGAATCTCTTCCTCCTCGCCCTCCTCATCCGGACCAGGCGTAATTTCAATGTGGTCCTCCTCATCCGCTCTATCTCATCATCCTCAATGTATTCTCTCTTGCTTACTCATCGCGACCAACTGAGTTGCTTCCGTGGCGAGAGTTGTTCCTAAACCACCTGAATATCTCGAGGCTCCTCCTCTTTAAGCATCTCGGGATCCTCCCAAATGGAATCGGATCCTCCTACATTAGCCATCATGTCAACAAATTTTAAGTTTTTTAATTACTAATCATCACTACACTCGACACTCACGAGCACATGCTAAGTCGTAATCACATAAGCACATAAGTGTCTTATTACTTCTCCCTAAATCTCGATAAGAGTTTATCACCACTATCTTTTCAAAGGTTATCTTCCTAAGGCTTTTCCCCCACCTAAGGTTCATAACCCAAAGCTGATACTAACTTGTGACACCCTCTAAATCTAGGTATTTCATTCCCACAAGATTTGGTGCTCACTATCCATAACGCTCATACTATCTACCCAAATAAAATAATATTTATACCATAAATCCTCCCTTTAAATAGGGTTACATTATTAAATCCAAAAACATCCTGTGTCAGTTTAACCTTAAACATCATTCAAGTGCTAAATAAATTATTACATAACATCATTATATAAAAGTTCATCATTATAAAAAAAAATAAAATTACAAGTCTTTCATCACTTGTACATTTTTTCCTCTCCTTTGCTAGTTGTAGGTTCATCTACCTTCTCAACTTTAGTTACAGAATGAGTGTATAATATGCAAGAGTGAGCAAAACAATTGCTCACTAGATATAGAAATGAATCAACAAGAATGAAATAACCGCCAATGAATAAGCTCATCAATACCGAATAGTACTTCATCAATAATAACCAACGTCTGAATCAAAATATGGAATATATAAAACCGAGGGTCATAAGACCACTAACTATGTCCACGATTGCAAGTAATCTTTTCAACTTCAACTTTAACAAATATAAGACTATAAGGACTCCTCGTATTTCAGGGGATCACCCTTCGTATACAATGTATTGTGCACAAACATTTCAACGCTAAGCGTAAATTATCCCCAATAATAGGGTTGTTCATCTCATTATTTAGAGTACAAGTCCGCACTCAAAATAAAGTTTGGTTTCAATAAGCTTTCGAGGGTAATTTGAAGTGTTCACAATCATCAACTAGAGGACTAGTTGAATCAATAGTGTTTGATAACACAATAGTTGATCAATAATAACATAATATGGAATAAAATGAATAAGTGTAAGCTTAACTAACTATATCTTCAACTCGTGTTTAGAAACAACCGCAAAGCATAAGTATTGAATAACAATAAACCTTGCTTCGAACAATATTAAGCTTGGACTATCAATTATTGAATATACTTTTAAATAATAGCAAGGTAAAATAAAGCTTCGCTTTCATTATGAGAATAGCTTGTCAAGTAAATGAGATAAGATAATTCAACATTAGAAATTAGAATTAAAGAAAATTTCATTCATAATAATAATGACAATAAAGAAACTTGTCTAACAATAAACAAGTTAGAATACATCAATAAATATTGGAATTCAAACTTTTTCGAATAAAGTTAAAGTCATAACTAGCTTGCTCAAATAATGATTAGGAATACAAGAGTTCACTTAATGAAAGTTTAAAGTAAGAAACCTGCTTAACGTAAATGTAAAGTTAGAAAACTTGCTCAATGTAAAAAGAGAAGTTTAGAAACTTTCCTCGAGTGTAAGCTATAATACTAAACTCACGTTCACCTACACATAGGTTTAGAACCACAATACCTATTAGATATGCTAACATTTACTTTTCAATATAACATGCATTTCTAGCTAAACTTGTTATGTTAACATAAGTCTTATGCTATAATTCAAATATCAGAAAATTCAAGTGTTAACCTCACAACACTTATCTAACGTTCATTGTATAAGCTAATTTATAACATAACACGTTCATTACTTAATAATCATTTGAAACTTTGAAACTACTAACCACATCATACAACTCTGTTTTAACCTTGTTGTTACGTGTTTGACATGCTAACACATCATTAGTCCAATATATGCCGCTATCCTGTAATCATGTAGAATAAAGAAGTCATCATCCTCCTCCAATCGGTGGCATGCAGGCTGCTACCATACACCTATTAGGACTGTATAAGGCACTGCTTTTTTTTTAAATTTTGCCGGTAGCAATTTGCACGGCAGATAGACAGAAGGCAAAACTATGATGAACAAAGAGCTTCTAATTTTAGCCCAACTAATACTCTAATTTCACCCACTAAACAAAGTTGAATTTAACACAAACAATTGATATAGAACTATTACAAACATGTTTCCTCCCATATATATCAATATAGAACAATTTAACAACAATTATACGAGTTTAATTTCTCAAATTTCATGTTTTCATATAAAAAAAATTTAATATACTTCCCAAAAATCATCACTGTAATTCTATATCAGCAAATTGCTTGTTTCAAATTAATGCTATGCTCGTTATTTAATGAACTAGCATATAAAAGACTCAATTTGCAGTTTAACATACGAATTGATCATCAAAATTGATACTTACATAAGCCATATAGGAAAATATTCCTAGAAACATACACTGACATTATTTTTCTACTGTCATCCGAAATTAGCATGAAATTTCTTGTTTTAAACACACTCTAGCATCATAAACACGTATCATCACAATTACCAACTATATATATCCACAATTCATCAATTTGATTTCACAGAACATAAACCAAAACTATGCCGTAAATTCATATATATATATATATATATATATATAATACAAAGGTTAGATAAAATACCTTCACTTAGCTTGAAATCCTTGCTAATTGGAGACCAATCTCTCTCAAATTCTCTCAAGCTCCTTTCTCAATTGTGTCTCACAAGCTCACTCTTCTCTCTATTCTCTTTTCTCAAAGATAGCCAATATGACTAACTTAAGCGTAACTAAAACCGAGTATGGTCTAAATAATCATAATAACTAACATCAGTTATTAAAAAACGTGATATATTATAAATATATTATATTTATTATTTTAATTTATTTTATTTATTTATTTAAATTCAAAAAATCAAAATAATCTAAAAGATAAAGCTTTGTTTTGCAAAACCCATTAAAATTTATGTAATTTAATATATTTAAGTTTTGCTTCGCAAAAACTAAATTAAACCCTTTTAATTTATTTTAATAAACAATTTTAGTTTATAATTTATAATCACATATTATTTATTGGATCTCCATATCCAACATTTACCAATTAAATTAATCATATACTATAATTTAATTAAATATACCATTTAAATAAATAACATAAAATTATAATTTATTATAATTTTATTTAATAATTAATATACCATTTAAATTATTAAATTAACACAACAATATAACCTCTCATGTTATATTACAATCTCTAAATTATAAATTAATTTAATTTAGAACATTATCTAATAAATTTAGATTAATAAATATTTACTAGCAACCATTACATCAATAAAATATTTATTTCATCAATTTCAACAATAGACACATCAAATAAATATTTATATTATTAATAAATAAATATTTAATAGATTACAATTGAAATTCAAGATTCTAATTGGAGTTGGGGGTTTACCCAAAACTATAAGCTTCAAGGTTTCTTCTACAGATAGCTTCTTTAGTTAAAATAATTAATTGTTTTACGATTTATTAAAACATTTCTAAAAATAAGAATGATTATGGTTATTCTATAGAAAGATGATGATATCTGTTTTTTATAACGATTATTGTTTTCAGTATGATAATCTAAAAGCTCAAGTAAGGAAACATAATAATTAACAGAAGCAATAATTAAAACTTAAAGATGAGGTTGTGGATATCTTCAAACTTCAAACTTTTATATATTAAACAGTTTACAAAGAATGGAGAGAGGATACAAAGAGAGAGAATACAGGAGGGAGAGAAGTTTTGCCTCAAAGAAAGTGGTTAAGGCTCCCATTTTATACAAGTAAAGAGATAAAGGTAAGGATCTGGCGTGTCTAGTTAGTGGAGTCGAGCTCCTTATCTCCTTTCTTCTTTAAATCTTCGGCCATAGGAAATGGGCAATAGAGATAAATTTTTTAGAGTGGCACATTATCGAGGACAACCGTGTCGCCGTTCGATAATTAAAGGAGGCGGTGGCTCTCCTTTTTCTCGATAAAGTGGAGACACCGTGGTTGTCACTTTTCGTTTAGGAAGGCATCTTTTCGTAGTGGAGAATAACTTTATGCTTTTCCTTTTCTTTTTGTCTTGCTCCATCTTTTGGCGTAAATCACGAGGTGAGAATCAAAATCTCCATAGTGGGTTCCATTCTTGGCTTTTCAGCCTAAGACGTTAACTTCATTATCATCCTTGTTAGATCTTTCATTCTTCTGCTAATAGTTTTTTCATGGAACAATCATTCCGGACTAAGAGATTGTAAGAATTGGGTTTTCATATAATCCAAGTCTTAATTGATTAATTTATTCGTAACTGAAACTTGCTTCAAATCTATTGAATTTTTACAACCGGGTTCTGGGTTGTGAAAAGGCTCTTTTAGCATCGAACTTTGGTATGATTCTTAATGGAATTTTTACGGTGGCTTTAGCCCTTCTTTTAGTAAAAAATCTCTTTTATGCGGGGATCTTATTTTTAATATCTTTAAAAGCCCATTTCAAATCCAAGGATTCCAACAATCAGTTTTTTAGGCGATAAATTTTTTTTTTTTTAGTATGATGAAAGTAATTTAGGTTTCCAAGTTTCGATTTAGCTCCAAGGAGATCGATGATCGATATCGTTTCTTCCACATATTTGTTTGGAATTCTTTGTTACGGTAATAGAAGAACATCTTTTATTGTTGCCTGGCTAGAAGAAGCCAAAGAATTACTTGATTGAGTATTCAGACTATGAAATTCTGTATAATAAAAATTAGCTCTGCCTCGGCCTTGTTGTTTATGATAATATATTCATAAACATATCGATAGTGGTTGAAACCACGGCCTTCTTCCAATGGATCTTTTGGTCATTTCGTATAAATATTCTTCTGGTCATTAGAAATATTCTCTAGTTAGAAAACAATTTTTTCCTTTGATATATTCGATATCAAAATCAAATCCCAAGAAAATCTGGATAAAGTACTTTGCCAAGTAGCAAATATCTGTTTAGATGCTAAATTTTGAACATCCTTTTTAAATATTTGTTTTGTAGCTGAACAATCAACTAGAATTTAAGAATGTTGATTCAAAAGATCATCTTGAAATTTTAAAACGCATTTAACAATTGAAAGACATTCCTTTTTAATTGTAGGATAATTTAAAGAGGGTCTTTTCCAGACTCTTGAAGTAAAATGGATAAGATCCTCTTTGTTCTTTTTAGGATTAAATTATTTTAGGATTCCACCGTATCCTGTATTAGAAGCATCCGTTTGAACGATTTTCTTCCATTCAGGATTAGGTAGAGCTAAAAAAGGTAGCTGTTTGACCTTGGCTTTAATCTTTTTTACTGCTTCAGTGTGTTCAGCAGTCCAAGGCGAAGGGTTTTTCCGTAGCCGGGTAAATAGAATGGAAGCATCTTAGAAAAGATTCAAATAATATTCACGAATATAATTTAGGCTTCCTAGAAATCTTTGTTGTTGATTAGTCTCTTTGATTTCATTTGGAAATTTAGATGCAAATTAAATACATCTATCGATTGGAATAATAGTTCCATTAGAAATATTATTTCCAAGAAATCTGATTTTAGTTTGGAAAAGTTTCATCATAGGGGCAAAAACTAACAAACTATTTTTTATGATAACATTTTTAAAAATATTTAAATGTTTAATATGTTGGTCAATAGATGAAGAGAAAATTAAGACATCATCAATGTAACAGATAATAAATTCAATAAAAGGATTAAAAATATCATTCATGATATGTTCAAATTCTGAAGGCCCATTTTTTACTCCAAATGGAAGAACATTCCATTCGTAGTGGCCAAAAGGTACTGTAAAAGAAGTTTTATAAGTATCCTGTTCTCTAATCTGAATTTGCCAAAATCCTGATTTTATATCAAATTTGGAAAAAATAGTGGCAACATGAAGTCTGTCAAGAATATCCTTTTTATTCAAAATTGGATATCTAATCCATTGAAGGACTTCATTAAGTGGTTTATAATTGATAACGAGTCGGGGTGCTCCTCGTTCAATTTCTGAATTTTTATTAACATAGAAGGCTATACAACTCCAGGGGAAAGTATTAGGCTTTATTAATTTTTTTCTGTTTAAGAGACTCGATTTTAATTTTGCAAAGAAGTAAATATTCCTTCTTCATCTGACTGGGTCGAGACTTAGTAGGAATATTTTTCTCGTTGAAGTTAGGAGTATAAGAAAGAGAAATAATATGTTTCTTCCTATCCCAGAAAGCATTAAGGACATCACTACATATTTCAACCTAAAGAGTCTTGTGAATTAATTTTATTTTCTCCTATAAAGAAGGCTGTAAAATTCTCTGTTCTGTGATAAGAATTTTTATTTCTTTTTGAATAAAATTAATCTATTTTTCTTTAGAATAAATCATGTGTTTAACCTAATTTAATTCTTTTGTATAAGGTTCTGTTATAAATTCAAACACAATATGCCTGTTGTTAAGAGTAGTATGAGTACCCAAAGTATCAATTTTTGAAATAGGCATTAAAAGACACAAGAAAGGGGTGCCCAAGATGATACTTTGATTCATATTACGGATAAGAACAAAAGAAGTAGGTAAACAAAAACCTTGATTACAGATTAATGCTTCGGGAATTTTATATTTTATATTCATGGTATTTCCACTTTCACTAGTTAAAGATTGAGTGGTTTTCTAAAATTATTTATTAGGAATTAATCCTTCCGGAATACTATTCATGTCAGCACCACTATCTACTAGGGCAATGACATCTTTAATAATAAAATTCGGTTTGATAACAAAAGTAATTCTGATATACTATTTCTAAAAGACTACTTAATTCATTAGCATGAAATATTGTTCAGAAGACCCTGGTTTATCAGAAGATTCAGGTTTAGAGGTTTCTGTATTATCATGATGTTTATGATTTAGCTGGTGTTTAATACTATTTAAATCCTGAAAAATAATAACATTAGTATTTTGTAATTGTTTTATTTCAGATTTTAAAATATTTATTTCACTTTTAAGATCTTGAATAGTAGTAGGTTTTTCTGTTGTAGAAACGTTTTGCATACGTTTCATAACTTCCCTCATACTATATTGATCAATGGGAAGTATTTCTTCTATTTTTTGATTTTTATAACATATTTCCAAAAAAAATTAATTTAATTTCTAGATCTTTAATTTGATCGGCTAAGTCGAGGAGTGATTTTTGGGTGTCAATTAAGACAATAATATTGGGTCCTCCAATATCTAAACCATTCATCTCGACGATAGCTTTCCAATAGCCAGCTTCAGTAGTTGTATTATAGTTATTTATTGTACATGTTTGACATTGTTCATCTCTAGAATCATTACCAGATTCAGAATAGATTTCAGCTAAATCATCATCTGAACTTGGCTCTGAATTACTGCTAGATAAACAATTAAGAATTTGTTGTTGAATGTCCTCATCAAGGGACATTTCATTAAGTTTCTGTTATATTTTTGATTTGCACTTATTAGCAAAGTGACCTATTTTACCACATTTATTACATTTTATTTTAGTTTTATCTTTTTTTACTACTGTTCTTCTTCTTCTTAGTAGATTTTTCAGGGGTTTTGTTATTAGAAGATTTTTTAGAAGAACGTCTTCGGTAAGATTTAGATGGTTTTGAATTTTGTTATTTTTTAGCCTTTTAGGGATACTGTAATTTGGTGTCATAAGAAAATTGATCATAAAATTCTCCTATCTCATGTCTTTTGGTGAGATTCTGCTTTTTCATTAATTGTTGAAGCTTCATATCATTGCATAATGATAATCCTTCTTCAATAATTACTGAAATAAGATGGTCATAAGAATATTAGTAATAAGGAATACTCATACGGTCATGTTTATCTCTTAATTTTTTACGAACTTTTTCAGCAAAGAAAGTAGGAAGTCCATCAATAAACTTTGCTTTCTAATGTTCACTGTTGGCATCCGATCTTTGCATTACTTTTATTAAAAAAGACATCTTTATACCATCTAAAATGGGTTAAGGATGGGCAACGAAGATTCTGTAAGAGTTCTCTACTTTTATCAGTATTCATGAGTCCTGGTCCAACAAAATGATGAATGATTACATACACTAAGGTGTAGCAAGCATCTTCTCTTTTTGTTTCAGTTTTAGTAATAGGGTCGGTTTCATTCTTATAGGATTGTAGAACTTCTATTCTTTGTGTATCAATAAGTGCATTATCCCACCATCCTTTAAAAATGCCGGTAAATCCATTTACTAAGAAACGACAGATCTGATGGTCAGTATTATCATTCTGATTACAGACAGTAGCATACATCATCATATGATGTATGGTTTCATATATCTGATATTCAGTCTTACCATCAATATTCCATTCGTAAATGGTTTTACCGTGGTAAGATTTTTGTGCATGAAGAAAATCTTCTTCATATAGAATATTCTGAGGAGTAGGATGGGGGTAATAATACCTACTATGTCAAGATAAAGTCATACGGTTTATTGGTTTTTGACTGTAAGTGGTTTTATTAATATGCTGCATTTCCTGAAAATTATTTTGGATTTCCAAAATATGAACATGAGAAATAACGTCAGTATCATCTCCATCATCAGTATTATTATTACTGGTATGTGAAGATGGTTGCCCAGACATCATATTTATTTGAGACGAAGATGCAGTTGTAAGTTTTAAATCTTTCATTTTATTTAAAAGAATATCAATAAATTCAGTATCAGCTTTAAAATATTTCATTTTGAAATTACTAACTTCTAAAGGTGGCTTAATGGTTGAAGATCAATTTTTTGAGGAACAACTTGACATATATCATTAATATGATGATTGTTCTTCAATCCTAGTTAACTGTTTTCCTACAATTTGAAGGAAAATATTTGTATAATTATTCTACTTAGACAAGGGTAAAATATATTTTATTTTTACTTCTTCATGTTGATGGGGTATTTCAGATATATCAACATACGGATTAATAACTAAAGGTTTTAAATTCTCATTCCCCGAGCTAAGTTCAAGGGACTTAGGAGGGGGATGAATGGATTGAATAATATTACCACTTGTGGTAATCCAATCCTTTTGAATTCCGGTTAACACATTCAATTCGTTTTCAGTGTAAAATTTTATCTTTAAAACAAAATCATAATACCATTTAGTAAATGACAATATACACTAGTTTTTATTCAGATAAGCATAATAATTAGCTTTTATGTTAGCTAATTTATTAATATCATGATTTTTAAAATACCAATTTCTAAACTTCTGGTATTTATCATGCATGAACTCCTGGTTTAAACATTGACGAATTTTACTATTAGGAGAAAATTCCATTAACATTCAAAATGCATATCACTAGCATTTAGACTATACGGTCTTCTATTTTGAGGAGTATTTATTTTATAAATACCATGAGTTATTTGTTTTTCAGAAATATGTATTCCTTTTATTAAGTCTTCATTTTTAACAGACTCATTACTGGGATTTTTAGACTCTTGATAAACAGATTCTAAAGGATCAAACACAGATTGTCTAGATGATTCAGGAAAATCAATATTATAAGAGACATTATTAATAGATCGACTTCGGGTAAAAGGTCTCTGAAATTTTAAATAAACATTTCCATTACTGGTTTGGACAACATCAACGATGGATTGTCTAATTATGGGCCTAGTAGGAACGGCGTTAGTAATTTGCCACTATTTCGGAAAAATAATTTCTTCCCAAGGGATCATTCTGGGAATAGCCACTTGACTACTAAAAAGATTAATGTCAATAAGGAAAGTATGTCCTTGTTGGCTTTATTTTCGGATATAATTAAGATGAATACAGAATAATATGGCAAAAGGAGGAGATCCAGGTACATACTCATAACCATGAGATATAATTCTCATTTCTAAAACTTTTGACAAATTATTTATCAGTTAAGGCAACAATTAAATTCGGGTAAATATTGAAATATACTGGTCCATGAGCAAGGCTGGTTTCAATAGCACCCATAAGAGAGGTTTTCCAGTTAAGACACCTACCATCTCTAAGTGTACACTGAATACTGGTATTTTGGCCAAGTAAAGTCAAAAGTTTGAAAGCTACTTGGACAAGCCCTATATGAACATATTTTATATTTTTGCAAAAAAAGGATATAAATCTTCAACATGCAATAAATATAAAATTTCAACATTATTCTGTAAAGGAACAACATGCTCAAAGGTTTTAATAATTCTTTTACTGATAAAATCAAAAGTTTCAATTTTATAAATTGTTTCTGGTTTGATTTTAGGAATGATCTATTTATCTAAGGCTTCCTTTACATCTTGATAGGCTATAAGTTCAGTTGCTTCCAAAGTAGAAGCTGAGGCATTAGCTAAGTTGTAACAGATGAGGTTGAAAAATCAGTCATTTTAAAAGCGATCATATATGCATAATGTATAAGTAATATATTCATAAATATGTCAATAAACTAAACACGACTCTGATACCAAATAAAGCAAAATCAGAGAAAAGGGTTGATTAAGCACATCTGTCAATGATTTACAAAGGATAAAACCCACAACGCCAAAACACGGCTATATGCAAAGTTCTAAACGAGACTTGGGTGGCGTTCCACTTAATCAAGCATTAACCCAATTTTGTCTTATTTAATAAAATGGCAGGAATATTTTAAAGACATATTAAATATATATTAGCACATAAATTATCACATATATGATCTCATCATATTATTATTGAGTTGGGGGTTTACCCAAAACTATAAGCTTGCAGGTTTCTTCCTGTATAGCTTCTTTTAATGCGCTTACTAATACACAAAGAACAAAAGTTCTACAATCCTATAAGAATGAAACTAAAACTGAAACAAAAAGAGAAGATGTTTGCTACACCTTAGTGCATGCAATCATTCATCTTTTTGTTAGACCATGACTCATGTATACTGATAGGAGTAAAGAACTCTTACAGAATCTTCATTGCCCATCCTTAACCCATTTTAGATGGTATAAAGATGTCTTTTTAATGAAAGTAATGAAAATATCGGATGTCAACAGTGAACATTGGAAAGCCAAGTTTATTGATGGACTTCCTACTTTCTTTGCTGAAAAAGTCCGTAAAAAATTAAGAGAGAAACATGACCATATGAGTATTCCTTATGACCAGTATTCTTATCGCCATCTTATTTCAGTAATTATTGAAGAAGGATTATCATTATGCAATGATATGAAGCTTCAACAATTAATGAAAAAGCAGAATCTCACCAAAAGACATGAGATAGGAGAATTTTGTGATCAATTTTCTTATGACACAAAATTACAGTATTCCCAAAAGGCTAAAAACAACAAAATTTAAAACCCTCTAAATCTTACCGAAGACGTTCTTTTAAAAAAAATCTTCTAATAACAAAACCCCTAAAAAATCTACTAAGAAGAAGAAGAACAGTAGTAAAAAAGATAAAACTAAAATAAAATGTTATAAATGTGGTAAAACAGGTCACTTTGCTAATAAGTGCAAATAAAAAAAAACAGAAACTTAATGAAATATCCCTTGATGAGGACATTCAACAACAAATTCTTAATTGTTTATCTAACAGTAATTCAGAATCAAGTTTAGATGATTATTTAGCTGAAATCTATTCTGAATCTAGTAATGAATCTAGATATGAACAATGTCAAACCTGTACAATAAATAACTGTAATACAACTACTGAAGCTGACTATTGGAAAGCTATCGTCGAGATGAATGGTTTAGATATTAGAGGACCCAGTATCAATGTCTTAACTGACACCCAGAAATCACTCCTCGACTTAGCCGATCAAATTAAAGATCCAGAAATTAAATTAAAATTTTTGGAAATATGTTATAAAAATCAAGAAATTGAAGAAATACTTCTCATTGATCAATATAGTATGAGGGAAGTTATGAAACGTATGCAAAACGTTTCTACAACAGAAAAACCTACTACTATTCAGGATCTTAAAAGTGAAATAAATATTTTAAAATCTGAAATAAAACAATTACATAATACTAATGTTATTATTTTTCAGGATTTAAATAATATTAGACACCAGTTAAATCATAAACATCATGATAATACAGAAACCTCTCAACCTGAATCTTCTGATAAACCAGGGTCTTCTGAACAATATTTCATGCTAATGAATCAAGTAATCTTTCAGAAATGGTATATCAAAATTACTTTTGTTATCAAACCGGATTTTATTATTAAAGATGACATTACCCTAGTAGATAGTGGTGTTGACTTGAACTGTATTCAGGAAGGATTAATTCCTACTAAATACTTTCAGAAAACCACTCGATCTTTAACTAGTGCAAGTGAAAATACCATGAATATTAAATATAAAATTCCTGAAGCATTAATCTGTAATCAAAGTTTATGTTTACCTATTTCTTTTGTTCTTATCCGTAATATGAATCAAAGTATCATCTTGGGCACCCCTTTCTTGTGTCTTTTAATGCCTATTTCAAAAATTGATACTTTGGGTATTCATACTACTATTAGCAACATGCATATTGTGTTTGAATTTATAACAGAACCTTATACAAAAGAATTAAATCAGGTTAAACACATGATTTATTCTAAAGAAAAACAGATTAATTTTATTCAAAAAGAAATAAAAATTCTTACTGCAGAACAGAGAATTTTACAGCCTTCTATACAAGAGAAAATAAAATTAATTCACAAGACTCTTCAGGTTGAAATCTGTAGTGATGTCCCTAATGCTTTCTAGGATAGGAAGAAACATATTATTTCTCTTCCATATATTCCTAACTTCAACGAGAAAAATATTCCTACTAAGTCTCGACCCAGTCAGATGAAGAATGAATATTTACTTCTTTGCAAAACTGAAATCGAGTCTCTTAAACAGAAAATTAATAAAGCCTAGTACTTCCCCTTGGAGTTGTACAACCTTCTATGTTAATAAAAATTCAAAAATTGAACGAGGAGCAGCCCGACTCATTATCAATTATAAACCACTTAATGAAGTCCTTCAATGGATTAGATATCCAATTCCAAATAAAAAGGATCTTCTTGACAGACTTCATGATGCCACTATTTTTTTCAAATTTGATATGAAATCAGGATTTTAGCAAATTCAGATTAGAAAACATGATACTTATAAAACTACTTTTACAGTACCTTTTTGGCCACTACGAATGGAATGTTATTCCATTTGGAGTAAAAAATGGGCCTTCAAAATTCCAACATATCATGAATGATATTTTTAATCCTTTTATTGAATTTATTATCTGTTACATTGATGATGTCTTAATTTTCTCTTCATCTATTGACCAGCATATTAAAAAATTAAATATTTTTAAAAATGTTATCATAAAAAATGGTTTGGTAGTTTCTGCCCCTAATTAAAATGAAACTTTTCCAAACTAAAATCAGATTTTTTGGACATAATATTTTCAATGGAACTATTATTCCAATCGATAGATGTATTGAATTTGCATCTAAATTTCCGGATGAAATCAAAGACATTATTCAACTGCAAAGGTTTCTGAGAAGCCTAAATTATATTCATGAATATTATTTGAATCTTTTCCAAGATGCTTCCATTTTGTTTACCCGGCTACGAAAAAACCCTTCGCCTTGGACTGCTGAACATACTGAAGAAGTAAAAAAGATTAAAGCCGAGGTCAAACTGCTACCTTGTTTAGCTCTATCTAATCCTGAATTGGAAGTCAATCGTTCAAACGAATGCTTTTAATACAGGATACAGTGGAATCCTAATACAATTTAATCCTAAAAAGAACAAAGATGATCTTATTCGTTTTACTTCAGAAGTCTGGAAAGGACCCTCTTTAAATTATCCTATAATTAAAAAGGAATGTCTTTCAATTGTTAAATGCTTTTTAAAATTTCAGGATGATCTTTTGAACCAGCATTTTTTAATCAGAGTTGATTGTTCAGCTGCAAAACAAATATTTAAAAAGGATGCTCAAAATTTAGCATCTAAACAGATATTTGCTACTTGGCAAAGTACTTTATCCGTATTTGTCTTTGATATTGAATATATCAAAGGAAAACATAATTCTTTACCGGATTTTCTAACTAGAGAATATTTCCAAGAATGACCAGTAGGGGCCGTGGTCGCGGTTAACGAGGACGAGGCAGAGCTAATCTGTATTATACAAAATTTCCTAGTCTGAATACTTAATCCAGTAATTCTTCGACTTCTTCTAGCCAACCAACAATAAAAGATGTTCTTCTATTACCAGAACAGTACATTTCAAACAAATATGTGGAAGAAACGATATTGATCATTGATTAAAATGATGAGAAATAGATGAAAGATCCATGAAAAATCAAGAGGCGTTATTTAACAACTCAACAATTTCCTCCTCGTTTCAACCAGTATCGATATGTTTATTAACAGATTATCATTAATTGAAAAAGCATCAATGGACATTAAGCACACGCTTCATGATCCTACAAAATCAACTAGTCCAATTCAATACAATAAAACAACTATCAAGAGCATTATGCCTCTTGCAAATTGGGGCATCAATCCCCATACTACCCGTACTGTTGAGACTAGCCATACAGAAACAAAATACAGCTATTTATATTGATTCCATTACGCAGGTGTTTTATTACCAAAATCTTATTCATAACCATACTTGGTTTATCCGTATATGTCCCAACATTCTTAGAAACGAAATCCCAAACTGGTTTTTCATTTGGTGGGATAAATTCGGTATTACTATTGAAACTTTACCAGAATCAGTCCAAACAACATTTAAGGAGTGGCAAGTTGGTTATGCTCATATACCAGTAAACAAAGATTTATCTATGCTTAAATTACTTGCTCATTTTATAATTCTTTTTGGAATCCCCTGGATCTGGAAATGGGATTTTTAATGTGACTATCAGAATAAGATCCCCCGCCGTAAAAGAGTATTTTTTACTAAATGGTGGGATAAAGGGCTTAATCCTACGCTACCAGAACTTCTGAAGACCATTAAGAATCATACTCAGGCCTGTCTGGATGCTATTCCAAAGAGCCTTCCAGCACAACCCGTAAACCCATTCGTCAAAATTCAAACAGATTTGAAACAGAAGTTTCTAGATTTAACTAAAACAGAATTAATTGTTAAGACTATGGATTATATAAAAATTCAATTCTTACAATCCTTAGTCCAAGATGATTGTTCCATGAAAACTATTAGCAGTAATGAAGGATCTGACCAGGATGACAATGAGTTCAGCGTCTTAGCTGGAGAAAGCCAAGAACCGGAACCCACTATGAGAGATTTCTGGGATTCTCTTACCTCCATGATTTCCGAAAAGATGGAGCAAGACAAAAAAGAAAAAGGAAAAACATAAAGTTATTCTGCACTACAGAAAAGATGCCCAATAATCAGAAAAAGACATCCACGGTGTCTCCACTATCATAAAAAGAGAAGACAGTTGCTCCCTCAATTATCAGAAGACGACACCAGTTGTCCTCAATAATGTGCCACTCTACTGACAATTTATCTCATACCCATTTCCTATGGCTGAGATTTAAAGAAAAAAGATAAGGATTAACCAACCGACTCCACTAACTAGGACACGCTCAGTCCTTACCTTATCTCTTTACTTGTATAAAATGGGAGCCTTCACCCTTTGCTGAGGCAGAATTTTCCTTTGTATTCTCTCTCTTTGTATCCTCTCTCAATTCTCTGTAAACTGTTTAATATATAAAAGTTTGAAGTTTGAAGATATGCACAAGCTCATCTATAAGTTTTAATTATTGCTTCTGTTAATTATTATGTTTCCTTACTTGTGATTTTAGATTATCATCATCGAAAAAACAAGAATCGTTATAAAAACAAAGATATCATATCACTACATGCACAACCATAATCGTTCTTATTTTTTAGAACAGTTTAATAAATCAGAACAATTAATTGTTTTAACTAAAGAAGCTATACAGAAAGAAACTTGCAAGCTTATAGTTTTGGGTAAACTCCCAACTCAATAGTAATCTTATGAGATCATATATGTGATAATTTATGTGCTAATATATATTTAATATGCCTTTAAAATATTCATGTCATTTTATTAAATAAGACAAAATTGGGTTAATGCTTGATTAAGTGGAGCGTCACCCAAGTTGCGTTTAGGACTTTTCCTTTAGCCGTGTTTTGGCTTTGTGGCTTTTATCCTTCGTAAATCATTGACATACGTGCTTAATCAACCCTTTCCCCTGATCTTGCCTTATTTGGTATCAGAGCCATGTTTAGTTTATTGACATATTTATGAATATATTACTTATAAATTATGCATATATGATCGCTTTTAAAATGACTTATTTTTCAACCTCATCTGTTACAACTGTAGCTAATGTCTCAGCTTCTACTTTGGAAGCAACTGAACTTATAGCCTATCAAGATGTAAAGGAAGCCTTAGATAAATGGACCATTCCTAAAATCAAACCAGAAACAGTTTATAAAATTGGAACCTTTGATTTTATCAGTAAAAGAATTATTAAAACCTTTGAGCATGTTGTTCCTTTACAGAATAATGATGAAATTTTATATTTATTGCATGTTGAAGATTTATATCCTTTTTTGTAAAAATATAAATATGTTCATATAGAACTTATCCAAGCAGATTTCAAACATTTGACTTTACTTGGCCAAAATTCAAGTATTCAGTGTACACTTAGAAATGGTAGGTGTCTTAACTGGAAAGCCTCTCTTATGGGTGCTATTGAAACCAGCCTTGCTCATGGACCAGTATATATTAATATTTACCCGAATTTAAGTGTTGCCTTAACTGATAATAATTTGTCAAAAGTTTAAAAAATGAGAATTATATTTCATGGTTATGAGTATCTACCTGGATCTCCTCCTTTTGCCATATTATTTCGTATTCATCTTAAAGTTTTGACTACTTTAAACTCTTATATCCGAAAACAAAGCCAACACGGACATACTGTCCTTATTGACACTAATCTTTTTAGTAGTCAAGTGGCTATTCCCAGAATGATCCATTGGGAAGAAATTACTTTTTTGAAACAGTGGCAAATTACTAACGTCGTTCCTACCAAGCCCATAATTAAACAATTCATTGAGGATGTTGTCCAAACCAGTAATGGAATTGGAATTGTTTATTTAAAATTTCAAAGACCTTTTACCCAAAGTCGATCTATTAATAATGTCTCTTATAATATTGATTTTTCTGAATCATCTAGACAATCTGTGTCTGATCCTTTAGAATCTATTTATCAAGAGTCTAAAAATCCCAGTAATGAGTCTGTTAAAAATGAAGACTTAATAAAAGGAATACATTTTCCTGAAAATCAAATAACTCATTGTATTTATGAAACAAATACTCCTCAAAACAGAAGACCTTATAGTCCAACTACTAGTGATATGCATGTTGAATGTTAATGGATTTTTCTCCTAATAGTAAAATTCGTTAATATTTAAACCAGGAGTTCATGCAGGATAAATACCAGAAGTTTAGAAATTGGTATTTTAAAAATGATGATAATAATAAATTAGCTGACATAAAAGCTAATTATTATGCTTATCTGAATAAAAATTAGTGTATATTGTCATTTACTAAATAGTATTATGATTTTATTTTAAAGACATAATTTTACACTGAAAACCAATTGAATGTGTTAACCGAAATTCAAAAGGATTGGATTACCACAAGTGGTAATATTATTCAATTCATTCATCCCCCTCCTAAGTCCCTTGAACTTAGCTCGGGGAATGAGAATTTAAAACCTTTAGTTATTAATCCGTATGTTGATATATCTGAAATACCCCATCAACATGCAAAAAATAAAAATAAAAGATATTTTACCCTTGTCTAAGGAAAATAATTATACAAATCTTTTCCTTCAAACTGTAGGAAAACAGTTAACCAAGATTGAAGAACAAATTCATCATATTAATGATAAATGTCAAATTGTTCCTCCAAAAATTTATCTTCAACCTGTAACCATTAAGCCACCTTTAGAAGTTAGTAATTTTAAAATGAAATCTTCTAAAGCTGATAATAAAATGAAAGATTTAAAACTTACAACTGCATCTTCGTCTCAGATAAATATGATGTATGGGCAACCCTCTTCACATACGAGTAATAATAATATTGATGATGAAGATGATACTGACGTTATTTCTCCTGTTCATATTTTGGAAATCCAAAATAATTTTCAGGAAATGCAGCATATTAATAAAACCACTTACAGTCAAAAACCAATAAACTATATGGCTTTATCTAGACCTAGTAGGTATTATTACCCCCGTCCTACTCCTCATGATATTTTGTCTAAAGAAGATTTTCTTCATGCACAAAAATCTTACCACGGTAAAACCATTTATGAATGGAATATTGATGATAAGACTGAATATTAGATATATGAAACCATACATCATATGATGATGTATGCTACTGTATGCAAACAGAATGATAATAATGACAATCAGATCTGTCGTTTCTTAGTATTATTATTATTACTACTAGTATAATAATAATAATAATAATAATAATAATAATATTATTATTATTATTATTATTATTATTATTATAGTAGTAATTATTGTTATTATTAATATTATTAATATAATTATAATAATTATAATAATTATAATAATTATAATAATAATAATTATTATTATTATTATAATATTATCATTATTGTTATTTAATTTGGGCTAGAATTTTTAAGGGTGAATTTGATTTGGGCGAAAATTTGTAGCGTGAGATGAAATGTGAGCCTTTAGATTAAGTTGAAATAATTGAGATAAATCTAAATCGTCCTTGTGCTTTGTCAAATGAAAGATTCAAAATAAGTTACATTATATATATATATATATATATATATATATATATATATATATATATATATATATATATAAGAGAAGAGAACTAATTATTTTGTTTATAAATAATAGTTATAAATATAATCTTTTTTGTTATCATCAGAATTAAAGTTAAAAATAACCCCAACAAATACTACATCATAGGCTTTCACATCACCATATTTCACCAATTTTTTTTATATTATTATTATTATTATTAACAAAAAATATAACAAACAAATGAGCCAAATACCTTTTAAGACGGTGAAAAGCTTGTGCCAAAACACAACATAAACTTAAAAATTGAGTCCAGAAAAGAATGCACTGATTAAATTGCAATATTTTTATGTAATGCATATCTATATGCAAACTGTAAAATATTTGCAAAGAGTAGAAGTACAAGTAACAGATCTTACCCAGTTTATAAACAGTTAATTAGTACATCATCTATTCCATAAAATCGCAAGAGAAAAATAAAACTAACTTGAGTTGTTTGTCCTACTAAACCCTAACTGCATGTACCGTCAAGCGATGCAAGAACAAATATACTAAACCCTAATTATTATTATTTTTTAAATTGTTTTAGACCGCACCCAGAGTAACTTCATGGCCTGCCTACGTACCTCCCTTACTACAATTATATACACCAACCTAACAAAAGGAAGGATTAGGTCTACGTAGTTCTTTACAACAATAGTAAAACTAGCACATGCATGTAATATCAGTTTACATGCATCCAAAAAAAAAAATAACACTAAACTAAATTAAGCCTATTGTTTTGCCTCCTCGCCGGTCTCTCAAAACCAACTCCAGTTGCATCTGCCAATAAAAAGGGGATTGAGGCATCAGGGGTATCTTCAAGAAAATAAAATTCTTCCAGTTGTCTTCCTCCCAATTTCGAAATTTGATCTGCACAATGATTCCCTTCTCTCAAGGATTGAAGGATAACACACTCAAACTCCTTCATAATCCTTCGACCATCTTCTATCATGTCCTTCTAAGGATGATTTTGTTCGTGTTCCAATATTGAAAAAATGTCAAATGCCCCTGCACAGTCGGTTTCGATTAACACCTTCTTGAACCCCACATTTTTAATTAATAACAGACCTTCGTATATGGCCCATATCTCTGCCACAAGATTGGCGGTGTTTGTGCCGGGTATTTTCCCCATATAACCACAAACCCACCTTCCCGAATCGTCCCTAATCACTCCGCCAAAACTCGCTGATCCGCGGAAACAACCACCATCCGGGTTTAGTTTTAAACATCCCCAGGAGGAAAATTCCAATGTATTTTGTGTATGGATTTTTGTGGGTGATGAAGATATGATGGAGAAGAAACTAAGTAGGTTGGCTGAGGATGAAAGTATGAAAGAGGAAAAACTTTCATGGTTAGTTTGATAGTGAAGAAAGAAAAGCTTTGTTATCTGCCGGCTACTAGGTCGGATTTTTTTTTTTTTTTTGCCTAATTTACACTCTTAAGAAGCATTTTTTTTATAGTTGCAAGAATAGGTCGGAAAATATTTTTTATACCTCAATTTTGATTTTTTTTATTGTTATAAAAGTCTTTAACGCATATAAGTAAGTTATCTGGTATGTGCGTGTCATAATCAACAATCAACGCCTGCTATTGTGAGTCGTTTTCGAGTGTACCATCTTGGACCGTTCAAATAATAAGCAACAATTGAGACTACAAAGATAATATATATATATATATATATATATATATATCGACTAAGATTTTCTCGTGTAATATTTTTTTAAATCTGTTACAAAATAGATACGGATAGATACAAATATTTGCAAGAACTTCTCGTGAATATTTTTATTAATTTTTGTCTCAATTGTTGCTTATTATTTGAACGGTCCAAGATGGTACACTCGAAGACGACTCACAACAGCGGGCGTTGGTTGTTGATTATGACACACACATACCAAATAACTTACTGATATGCGTTAAAGACTTTTATAACAATAAAAAAATCAAAATTGAGGTATAAAAAATAGTTTCCGACCTATTCCTACAACTATAAAAAAAATACGCTTCTTTAGAGTGTAAATTAGGCACACACAAAAATCTGACCTAGCAGCCGCCAGATAACAAAGCTTTTCTTTCTTCACTATCAAACTAACCATGGAAGTTTTTCTTCTCTCATACTTTCATCATCAGCCAACCTACTTAGTTTATTCTCCATCATATCTTCATCACCCACAAAAATCCATACACAAAATACATTGGAATTTTCCTCGTGGGATATTTAAAACTAAACACGGATGGTAGTTGTTTCCGCGGATCAGTGAGTTTTGGCGGAGTGACTAGGGACGATTCGGGAAGGTGGGTTTGTGGTTATATGGGGAAAATACCCGACACAAACACCACCAGTCTTGTGGCTGAGACATGGGGCATATACAAGGGTCTGTTATTAATTAAAGATGTGGGGTTCAAGAAGGTGTTTATCGAGACCATTGAAACTCAAACAAAATCATCCTCAGAAAGACATGATAGAAGATGGTCGAAGGATTATGAAGAAGTTTGAGTGCGTGATCCTTCACACCTTGAGAGAAGGGAATCATTGTGCAGATCAAATTGCAAAATTGGGAGGAAGACAGCCGGAAGAATTTTGCTTTCTTGAAGATATCCCTGATGCCGCAATCCCCTTTTCATTGGCAGATGCAACTGGAGTTGGTTTTGAGAGACTTGCAAAGAGACAAAACAATAGGCTAAATTTAGTTTAGTGTTCTTTTGTTTTATTTTTTGTTGATCCATTTGATGCATGTAAACTGATATTGCATGCATGTGCTAGTTTTACTATTGTTGTAAAGAACTACGTAGATCTGATCTTTCTTTTTGTTAGGTTCAAAAAAAATAATAATTAGGGTTTAGTATATTTGTTCTTGCATCGCTTGACGATACATGCAGTTAGGGTTTAGTAGTACAAACAACTTAAGTTGTCAGTTTTATTATGTGTTACTTATACTTCTACTCTATGCAAATATTTTACTGTTTGCATATAGATATGCATTACATAAAAATATTGCAGTTTAATCCGTGCATTCTTTTCTGGACTCAATTTTTAAGTTTATGTTGTGTTTTGACAACAAGCTTTTCACTGTCTTAAAGGTATTTGGCTCATTTGTTTGTTATATTTTTTGTTAATAATAATAATAATAATATAAAAAATTTGGTGAAATATGGTGATGTCAAAGTCTATGATGTAGTATTTGTTGGGCTAATTTTCAACTTCACTCTAATTTTGATGAAAACAAAAAAAAAATTATATTTATAACTATTATTTATAAACAAAATAATTAGAGTTCTCTTTATATATATATAATAAAACAGAACCCATTTTTGAATCTTTCATTTGACTAAGCACAAGAACGGTTCAGATTTATCTCAATTCTTTCAACTTAATCTAAAGGCTCACATTTCATCTCACACTACAAATTCCCGCCCAAATCAAATTCACCCCTAAAAATTTCCGCCCAAATCAAATAACAATAATAATAACAATAATGATAATAATAATTATAATAATAATAATAATAACAATAATAATTATAATTATAATAGTAATAATAATAATAAAAATAATTATAATAGTACTAATAATAATAATTATAATAATAGTACTAATAATTATTATTAGTATAATTATTATTTTTACCTCAATTTTGATTTTTTTTTTATTGTTATAAAAGTCTTTAACGCATATCAGTAAGTTATCTGGTATGTGTGTGTCATAATCAACAACCAACGCCTGTTGTTGTGAGTCGTTTTCGAGTTTACCATCTTGGACCGTTCAAATAATAAACAACAATTGAGACTAAAAAAATAATAAAAATATTCACGAGAAGTTCTTGCAAATATTTGTATCTATCCGTATCCATTTGTAACAGATTTTAAAAAATATTACGCAAGAGAAAATCTTAGTTGAATATATATATATATATATATATATATATATATATATCCCATATATTAATATTATCTAGTACTATTTGTCTCATGTATTTTCTTGATACGGGTTAAATACTTTCTAAGTCACTAAATTTACGTCAACTTACAAATGAGTCATTAAACTTTTTTTCTTACAGTCAACTTACTGAACTACATTTTATTAACAAAAATTTGAATTTTTGTAACAGACGTCAATTAATTGAACGAAAAAAGTGACGTGTAAAATGAAGGGTCCCACTTAATCCTAACAGGAGCCTACCTGTAACTGATTTTAACACCTAAGCTATAACCCACCCATAGAAAACTAACCTACCCAACAAAGATCCGATCCACCCCACCAAATCATTCCAGATAAATAACGAATAGGTTCAGAAGGGGGCAAAATTAAGGTTCATGGTTGTTCTTGCATTCAGTAGAACAAAAAATCAAATGATACTAACAATTCGTTGTTGCGTTTCTTGAGATGACTACCTCAAGTAGAGTGGACACTTCTTACAAAAGAAAATCGGTGAGTTAATCTTCAGATTCGGAGCGCGAGTCCTCATTTTCTTCTCCAATCGTTTGTCGTTGTGGAATCGTTGCACCCATGTGGGAAGCTTGGAAAGAAAGAACCCTAGATCCAGGTAGAAGATTTGTTGGATGTAGCAGATACAAGGTAAGTCAATGAGCGAGATATTTTTCCTCTTGAATTTATTTGGTTGTAACTAATTTTTCCTCACCAGATTCGTTGGATTTAGCTAATTTTCCCTCACAAATATTGTTTTATTGTTTTGTTGACAAGGATAAAAATAGGTATTGTGAATTTTTCAAGTGGTGTGATCCTCCATTCACTGAAAGATCAAGAGAAGTTATCAAAAAATTGAGGGATGAGCTCATAGCTGCTAATGAAGAAGTACAAAGGCGTAGCTTGATTGAAGATGGAAGTGAGTTAAAAATGATAAAAGAGTTGATCATGGAAAATGTTCAGTCAGCTGGAAAACTCAAGAAAATATGGATGATTTTAATTTGTTCATGGTTCATTTTTATGTATGTTTTAGTAATAATAGAGTAGAACAACATTAGGAAAACACTTTTTGTTTCGTTATTTGTGTTGTGAATTCAGAGTTGTCTAAGAGTGGATGATTGTAAATCATCTATGGTTGTGTTTATGGATTAAAGGAAATGAAACAGTAGAGCATTTAGCTCTTTTTGTGTTATTGTTGTTATTTTTGTATTATTGTTATTATTTTTGACTTAATGGTGGCAACATCTTAATTTGATGTTAATTGACTAATAGTTCTTGTGTTGTCATGTGTTGAAGGAAATGAAACATGAGCACATTTTTAACTCTGTTTTGTTGTTAGAAACAGTCATGTACGGAACTAAATGAAGCAGCAAGGCCACTACTTCAAAGTAAAAAGATGACACTTAAACAACAACGTTTTTATAAAAAAAGTTGTAGTGTTTTTTAGCATAACATTTTCTACGAGAAAATGTTGTATATGTGACTTGAAAAAACACGGAGGTTTTGACAAATGAAAATATGGAGGCTTTTAAGAAAAACAAAGAAGGCCTCTCCTCAGTCATCCCTAACCTAGCTCTCCAAACTCCTCTCCTCTAAAATTTGCCGCCTCTGTGACCCCGACTCGGCAGTCCACTCCACCTGCGTCACCGCCATTAGCTCAATTTCGTAACCTATCTCACATCAATTGCTAAACCATTAATATATGCATGAATCAGATGGTGAAAACTTGGAGAGAAATTCTGGGTGTATCCAATAAGTCAAAATACTTATACATATAAAATGTTTGGTTCACTGGAATCAATTAGCCTCGCTAGGTACATATCTAATTTGTGGTTTTACTTGATTTCTTATGAGAAACGGACTAGATTTCTTCACAAGTTCTTTTCGTGGTTGGCTAGGTTATTTTGTTTGAGGGCTGGATGCTTGGTTTTAAACCTCAGTCAATTAAGTGTTTTCACAATCGATTCGTTATTCCCCAAATATATTTCTTGTGTTTTCCGTATATAATTGCAAATCCAATTCATTCTCTTACTAGCTTTCTTCTGATTGCAGGGTTCTCTTGTATTTGCTAGCTTTTTTCAAAGTTTTGTGCCTTAGAAAATGGTGTGTAACTCAATCTCATTTGTTTTTCTTAAGTTGGATTTTCTTCTATAAGTATGTATCTGTTTTTCTTAAGTTGGATTTTCTTCTATAAGTATGTATCTGATTGCTGAGTATTGCTGAGGGGGGTTTGGATTGTTGTTTGTTCTAATCCCCTTTTAGTTAACATTATGTACTATTTTAGACTTGTGGCTTATGGTAATACTCTTTGTTACTTGTGTTATCCTATGTTTGTGTTTTGTAGAAACATGATGTGCTTGTAATTCTCTCTCAATATCAATATAAATATTTGTATGGATCTCTATATGTTTATTTTGTGTTGGCCAGAAACGATATCTGTTTAGAATTGTCATTTGTTCCAGCTCTGATTTATTCTATATGATCATGACCTAGAAACGTGAACAATTTGTGTTTAGCGTCATTTTATCCACATTTGGGCAGAGCTAGAGTTTAATAAATTCTTTTTTTCTTATAACTAAATTGAATATGAACTTTTGTAGTCTTCTACAGTGATCATGTTCAGCTGTGATTAGGCTTAGCTGCACATTCTTTTTAGGTTTAGTTTTAATCATATCTGTTGTTTTCATCGGCTTGTACGGCGGATTTGTAATTCAATACAACCTGTATATGTTGTTGATCGTTTATGTCCATTTATAAACATTCGAAATTTTGCATTCCTGTTACTAACCCTACAGGAGGGCAGAATCGTCTTCCAGAGATAACCCTGGAAGTCAAATCAATTCCAACCTCGGAGATAATCCTGGGAGATTCAGTTCCAACCCCGGAGATAACCCCGGGAGATCCAGTTCCAACCCCGGGAGTTTGGTTATACAAGTGAGGACACTTGTATAACCAAACTCAATACACAAAGAACAGAACAATTTTGATTATATATGAATCATATGAGAACAATATTGAGATACTTGCAATCAATGAATAGATTGAATAAAGTTCAAGAACTTGCTTGTACAGAATTTGGGAAGTTATAGATAAAATATTTGCTTACAAAGATCCATTGCATAAAGTAAATGAAAAGGTTAAGATACTTGCCTCGTTGTTGACTATTGTAATAAAGTTCAGCTTAACTTTCTTTCACGGATCCTATACAATCACATTTACATATATAAACATATTAGCCATGTAACCATGTCATATAACTTGTATAGTTATATATTAAATGTCTATATTGGCCACACCATTAGCTTGTGTTTTAGTTTTTGAAAAACTTTTACATATATTTTGTTTTTCAAATACTTCATCCTTTTACTTGCAATCATCATTTTTCGCTTTAATAAACTTCGACAAGATTTTAGTATGCGAATACATCATAATTTCAGTTTATAACTCACTCGAAACTTAATACATGTATATTCCATACTTCTTTTATATAACTAAAATATATAAAGTGTGTTTGAAGCGTATTTTACATTTTGAGTGTCATTATAACTTGTATGAGTAAATTATATCTTCCGTAATAATTTATAGATTCATTTTTATAAACTATCGCGTTAAATACTATCGTGACTCAAAATGATGTCAAAACAGTTCCTTGAAGCATAACAGCCCCTTACTTATCTTAACTGCCCCAAAGTTAGCTTAACAGCCCCAAAGTTAGATGCCCTCTTTTGATAGCTTTTATCTTGAAGATTATTAATTAAATTATTTGGAATTTTAAATACTTTATAACTCATGTACTTGTCTATATTGGAAAATATAACCTAAACCTTATGGGTAACTATCAATTAAATTATAAAGCCAAAATGGCTCATCAACACAGCCAAAGCTGCTACTGATGATTGCTACTTGCTGCTGCAATTGGGCAGCAGCTTCTTTTCTGACCTTCTTATTTCGCCAATTTATAACTTGCAATATATTAGCCCATTTACACTGAATTTTGGTTATTATATAGGTGGTATACCTGCCTGTTATATAAAATAACAACCATACATTTTGGATAAATAACACATCATTTGAGAGCGCAAAGGAGGCCCCCACATGCTGCACTGCTGCAGCCCATTGCTGCTACAGCACAGCAATGTAAATTTGATCAATTTAAATTTTTTTAGTCACTTTGATCAATTTAAATTTCTAACACCTATCTTGGATTACATCCCCTTTCGAACATGATAAACATAACTTATAAAACTACTATTTTAAAATATTAAGCGTCCATTTCGGACATTACCAACAGCTCAATAGTGCTTCATAGTGGCTCAATATATTAACTTTTGATTTTCCATTTTGACTTAAAATTGTTTTTCGTTCTAACTTAGTACGCCCAAACTCTTTACCTATCATCATATAACATACATAGATCTAGCCCAAGCCTTATTTTTACCTAATACTTGGTTTTTAATCAAAACATTCCATTTGAGTAATTTTGTCAAGCACTATGTGTGCATTGTTTTGAAACCTTCGTACCATAGCCATTTGTTTGTGCTATAATCTCATTTTAACCTCCTTATATCTCCTCACAACCAAACCTATCCCCTATGCTCTATTTCTGGTCCATAGCAACCATTTGCACAATCAATTCATATATATATAACCAACTATTTAGTAAACTAATTGATTTCAAAAACTCCAACTTTCAAACTTTAATATATGGAGCATGCAAGTCTTCTATCACAATCAATCATAACTCCAACATATAATATGAGCATGATCCTAATATAATACACCAACTGATTTTCAAAATTATATACATACAAACTGACTTTTAAGACTAACCCAACTTACCAACCTTACTCATTTGCAAAACAATATATACATGAAACTTTCTAACTCCATATATTAACAAAACATACATAATTGATGTATGCCAATGCTCAGCCACATACTGTTATCTGTTTTCCGGTTAAAATTTCATGTCAATTTCCAACCACAGTACCACAATCATGAATGGTTTCCATTATCCCAGTTTGATAATAATTAACTGTTTTAGCAACAAATTTAACTTCATTATTCAATCACAGTAAATGACTCAATTAATTGATATCCGTTCAAAACTAACAATCTTAACTTCATTAACCAAAATTATAACTCTGATAAACTTACTAATCCTAACTGTTTTTACGAATTAAAAACAAATTCTAACATTAAAAACAAATTCTAACATATCATAGCCAAATAGAAATTCTCAATCACAGATAAAAATTCACTAATTGATCTTATTTAACTGAAATAGAAAAGATTTGATTGTTATACCTTTTTATCTGCTTGCTTATCAAATTCACACTTGGTATAGACTAGGTAGCTTGGATTCGGCCGGAAAGAACAGGGCAAATGTTAGATAATTTCGGCAAAAGGGCTGGGTGGTTTGACCGGACGGTGAGGGGAGAAGAAGAAGAAGACTGGGCTCGGCAGTGAGGAAGAAGGGAGGAGAGACCGAGTCTTTATAGGCAAAGCACCTTGCCTTCCACGAAAATTTCTTGGTCCCTAAGCCTATTGGAGAGCACGGCTTCCACCCCCGAATCGCCACCTCTTGCTTCATTTTTGTCGAGATGTACTCCTTCTCTGCCAGCTCCTGCTCTTTCTTCTTCCCTTTTTTCTGAAATTGCCCAACTGTTATACCGTTCCTTCCTTTTCCTCCGATTCGACTGTTATATGGCTAAGGCCATGTTTGGTTGGCTTAATTTATTAATTCCCTAGTCAGGTTTTTATTGGGTAAAATACAAATATGAGTATATGACCACTGAACTTTAGGTGTTTTTGGGTATTGAGCCATTTTCTTTTGGTTAACGCAAATTGAGTCCCTTTCTATTATAAAATTTGGATATTGGTTTCTGGAGTGCTGGCGTAATGCGATTGACTTGCTTATGTGTGGCAGCACACGCATCATTGACGTAGACATTTTTGCCACGTGATTGAACTCAAAATATAAAGTTTTAGAATTTGGTCATCAAACCAACTGAGCTAAATGAAACTTATAATTACTTTATCAAAAGAATTAATATTTATACCAAATCAATTCATCTCCCCAAATAATATTTAAATAAAGTAATTGACTTATTAAAACAAGTAAAACACATAAAAGAAAAAATTAATTATATATTAAAGGTGTAAAAAGTTCATACATATTTAATTCTTAACTAACCAAATAAAATAATTAACTCAAATAATTAACACAAAATAAAATAATTAACCTACTAAGTAATCTAAATAAAATAATTAACAAAAGTAAACTATGATAAATAAATTATTTAATTAACTAATTAAATAAGTTTAGTTTACCCAATAAATAAGTTATATACTTAATCAATCAATTCTTCCACTAGAAAAAGGAGAAAATTTTAATCTTAAGATCAATTACAAATTAAGAAAATAATAAAAATTACAAAGTTACAATTAGAAAAACTAATAAAAATTATTTACACAAATTAAAAAATTTAAAAAACAAATATAAATATTATTACAAATTAAATAATTACACTTATAAAAACTAATAAGATTATTTAAACAAATTCAAAAAAATATTAGAAAAACTAATAAAATTATTTAAACAAATTAAAAAAAAATACACTTAGAAAAACTAATAAAATTATTTAGACATATTAAAAAATTACACTTAGAAAAACTAATAAATTTATTTAAACAAATTAACGGGAAATCAAAATTTGATAATGTAAATTAATTTTAGTTAATGTTATTTTAATTTTATTAATTAATTTTTTTTAAAACATTATATATAAATTTGTGACAAAATTTAAATTTTATAAATTAATTTATTCAAATAAAAGAAATGATCATTTTATTAAAAAAGAAAGAAAAAACAAAATTAAAAAAAATATAAAAAACCCAGGTGCTTTTCTCTTCCTCCTCTGTTCGTATCCCCTTCCCCCAGTAATGGCTACTCCGTCAAATTCAGTCAGCACCGCCTTGCCGTCGCCACTACCCAAAACTTCGAAATCCTCTCCCCTTCAGAATCCGTCACCGAATTCACCTCTGACGTCATCTACGACCTCACCTGGTAAGAATCCCACGATTCCTTCCTCCTCGCCGTCATCACCGGCGACTCCGTCAAACTCTACGACCTCTCTCTCTTTCCCAACTTCCAATCCAATCCGCTCTCTCCATGAGCACACACGCGAAACCCACTCCATCAATTACAACCCGACCCGACGTGACTCGTTCTGAGTTCAGTATCAGATCCTTGTTATCAAGTTCTAAAGCCTGATGATTCGGAGATGTGCTCCCGCTTTTTCGTTCATCAGATCTGTCTTCTGTCCGTCCGTCCTCACGCTCTGAATTAAGTTTAACAAACAAATTAGGACATTTGTAAATAGAAAGAATTAAACTGTGAGAAAATGAAATGTTGGTTGGTAATGGTGCCACTGCCACTGCCACTGCCACTGCCACTGCCACTTGCCTTTTAACAGATTATCTTCTCTAATCTTGTTTTCTTGTTCCTTGTCTCTCAGGGATCGAATTGGAGATATCCTCAGCAAATTTGCAATCCATTATTAGATGAGCAATATCAAAACATTTCCAAAAAACATAAAAAATTAGGTAATACCAGGCATGAAGATCTGAGCTGGTATAAATATTAATTCTTTTGGTAAAGTAATTATAAGTTTCATTTAGCTCTGTTGGTTTAATGACTAAATTCTCAAACTTGAGATGTGTCACGTAGGCAAGTCAACGCATATGTGACACTTAGGGGCTCAATATCCAAATTTTGTAACAGAAAGAGGCTCAATTTGAGTTGACAAAAAAAAAGGCTCAATACCCAAAAATACCTAAAATTCAGTGGTCACATTTGCATTTTACCCGATTTTTATTTGATTTGCATTCCTTTCCATACCACAATATATACTATGCTTATTTTATACTCCCTCTGTTCTTCAATATAAGTCGTTTTAGACAAATATTTTTGTTCTTAAATATAAGTCGTTTGAGAATTTTAAGTAAGTATTAATTGCTTAGTTTTCAATATTACCCCAAGTAATAAATATTACTTTGGTTCTCTTACTATTTTTTGTCCTATAAATAACACTCTCTTTTTCCGATATAAGGGTAATATAGACGATTAATAGTATATTTAATGATTTACAATCATTTTCTTAATACTTGTGCACAACTCTAAAACGACATATATTAAGGAACGGAGGAAATAATGCTTATTTTATAAAACACAATATCAAAAATAATTATATTTTAAATGTGATATATATGTAATATTATATTACAGATATATAAAATGTACTTACCCATATTTTCATGAAAATGTTTGATAAAATAACTACATCACAGAGATTATTTTATTATCTCCTATAATTTTATTATTAGAAATTATTTCTTAAACTAATTATTTCTTTCACGAAAAATTTATTTGAAGGAAATCATGCAATAAATATATATTTATCACATACACACTACATTGCACGTATTTACATACACATTTACATACACTGTAGAATATATTTACTGCAGTAGATATACTATAATAATAATAAAAAAAATTATTCGCAAAATTCAAACTTTAATATATACTGAAATTATGGTTTATTACATTCTTTCCCCTTATAAAGATTCCGTCCCTGGAATCATAAAACGAAACTCACATATACTGATGAGAATAATTAGCATACCACGTGTCTTGAATTGTTATGAGTATCGACCAATTGCTTGCGGTCTGTTTGCACCAATTCTGGTTCTAGCATCATGTTATTTAGCATTTTCTTTCGTATGAAACTTTTTAAGTTGACATGCCTAAAATTTTACTTGAGACAAGGAGTCAATCCATTCTGGATATGCTTCTATCTGCTCTTGCACGCTTCTTTACAATTTCATCCCGATCCGATTCGATCGTACTGATCCCTAATTATTTAACATAAAACCTAGCTACCCAGTATAATGTAATCTGGTTACTAATGGAACTCAGTCTTACTTCAAAACACAAGAAGAAAAAGTTAACTGAAAGCCTTGGACATATAATTTGTAGAAAGGTGGGAAAAGGATATGATGATAATGGTGAACATATCTAGGGAAAATGAAATGAGGAATAGATGAGTATGCATGATTTCTTTGTTAGAGACTCTGAATACATGCAAGAGGAGTGAAGTTGAAAACCATAATCCAAACATATAATAAGATAAAGAAGCCCTTCTGGTTGTTATCAGAATATTTAACAAGACTTTTATTTTTTGACCCAATATATTAAAACTATAATCTCCGTTACAAAACATAAAACAAGACTTGATATATGATACGAGACATAATTTACAGAAAGTACGAAACTGTTTTCCATTTGAATCTAATACCAGTGTAGATATAAAAACAAAAACCCAAAACACCGATATATATGTGACGCCTTCAAAGTTGGATACTTTTACCCTCAGATTTAGTTCTCACGATCCAATCCACTCAAACATCTATTCTACCCATTATATAGGATAAAAAGCATCATTAATAATAATCTTTAGAAAAGCTTACATATATGATCGTATCCCAGGTTATGATCTAACCTTTACTATTACATCATAATATAAGCAAATATTTACATGATTTACTTCTTACATTTCAAAATGAAAGATAGACTAGTTATACATCTATTCTTGTGCTTTTCCCTTGCCTTTGTGAAGATGTATCTCCAGGTTTCTCGATCTTAGCTGAAAAGTTTTACGCAAGGATGAGAAATTATTTTGCCCACCAAGTATAACAATTTATAACAGGACATTTTATGAAAGAAACATATGTTTATTACTACAACAGAACGAGTAAATCTTTATCAAAATCAATCAACGGATTTTTAAGAACTGTGAATTCATCTGAACAAACAATTCTCAAAGCATATAATATATATTGAACTCAGGTATCGTCACAAGACCACGAACTATGTCTAAGGTTAACAAGTATTTCTACTGTAACCTTTAACAGCCAAAAGACTATATATTGACAAACATCAATGTACGCAGGTAATTAACCTTGTATACCTATGTATTGTGCACAAATATATTAACGTATAGGCGTAATTCGGAACTATAATCTCCAATAACATGTCCTCTTTATAAATAAGTAGAACAAAAAAACCAAACTATTTGCATAAGCGAGTTGAGTTTGGTTCGAGTTCTGAGTTCGAGTTCGATTGGGCTCGAGTTCAACTTATTCGCCTAGTCGAGTCGAGTTCGCACATAGTGTTCCATTCGATTGCTCGATCGAACATATTCGCGAACCATGTGGTTCAGTTCGTCTTTGTTCGCGAACAGTTCCAGTTGAGTTCGGTTCGATAAGTTTGAGTTCAGTTCGATAAGTTCGAGTTCGGTTTGATAAGTTCGAGATCGGTTCGAATAGTTCGATTTCTTAATTAGATGTTTAAATTGTTTTTAAAATTCTAAATATAATTAATTAGTTATTTCATATTAAATTCTAAAATTTGTCTTATTAATAATTGTTAAATTTGTAGTTATTTTTTTATTACCTAAACATCTTTTTGTTTTTTTTAATAATTTATTATAAGTAAACTTTTTTATTAAATAATTAATAAATAATAATGTGTACTTCACCTCTAAATTCTAATTTAAATAAAATAATTTTAATATTTTCATAAAATTTTGAAAAATGATTGTTGGATTATTATAATTTACATCATTAATAATTTAATAAATTATAACCTATGTCATAAAGCACATAAATAAAGTCATTAATCATCATGCAATGACAATTTGATATTAATTAAATAATGATACAATACAAATTGTACATGAGTTATTAAAATTGTCAAAATCGAGATAGAAAATAGAGAAATCAAGTCTTCAATGTACGTAACGAGACTTCCGTAATAGAGTAATAATCATTGAATTATTTACTGAATAATTTTGAAACTTTAAAAAACTATACATAAATTTGAAGATTGAAATTAAAAACTAAATATTAAATTTAAAAATTGTAAAAAAAATTGAATATTAATTAAAAATGACAACAAAAGAAATACATTACTAATAATAAATTGTGAGTTTTTGATAATCATTTGTTTGTAGACTCTGCTTGAAATGGTTGGATGTTGAAGAGTTGAAAGGCTTTTCGATATTAAAATTTGATTGTTGATATTTGTAATCAAGAATTTTTAAGTACTTGTTAACTTTTAACTTTTAAGTTCTAACTTCTAAGTAATCATTTTTGGTTTTGGTCTTTTTGGATGAATGATGATTATAATATTTGGTCTAATTTTTGATTGAATACTTAAACTCTAAGAGAATACATTTTTTTTGTATTTATTTAACTGTTTTTTACTTTAGAGTTCTAAGTTTGTGTTCGTGAATAAGTTTGTGTTCGTGAATAAATTTGGTGTTCGTGAACATAGTTTGTGTTCGCGAACTCGATCATGTTCGCAAATACCAAACGATCCGAACTCGTACATAGTTGTTGGTTCGATCAAGTTACTCGAACATGTTCAAGTTCGACTAAAAGTGTTCGAGTTCGACAGAGTTCGGTTCGGTTCGTTTGCAGCTCTAAATAAGGTTGATCATCTCAGTTGTATTATTAGAATCCGCACCAAAGCAATTTGGTTTGCTTTACCTATTCAAGAAAATATGAATTCCACGGATATACATCAACTACGTTCTAGCCGAAGACAAGTGGTTTAGGCTTATAATAACAGTTCACGTATAAAATGAAACTTTAACAACGTCATATGATCTTGATGATTGAATAATATATTCAAAAGTGAGATCAATATTGAATCATGCATGGTTCAAGAATAATAATCACAAGTTAGTTACGACACTTGCACCAAAACTTGTTATATATTGAATAAAAGTTTTACACCAAGATCTCAATTATGGAAGAAAGTTGAAATACTTGCCTCTTCAATGTAACGTGTATAGATTATATCCGTTTTTAGCTAACTCATAACGTCACCGCGTGCCGTATAACCTATGTAATCAAGTCGCGTTATCACATAGCTACACTTTTACATCTTTTGTTAAAACTTAGAATATTACATAGATTGGTTTTCCAAATTTTAAGTAAGCTTTGGTATTGGTTTTATCATTCTATATATTTAGGTTAGTTTAAACCTCAATATGTGCCATATTCATGTATTATGTATATATAATGTATCAAAACCCCACTAGTTAAAAGAATTATTCTACATTTTTTTGTTGCTCAAAAAGTGTTATACAACGATTACATATTTGGACTCTACACGAAAAACTAAGCAACATATCAAAAAACTACGTAACATTCAAAAATCAACTCGGCGTGCCAAAACAACAACCTCTGCCCAAGCAGCTTGCACTGCTCAGAACTACAAAAAAACAATTTATGGAACTTTTTTGATTTTGTGATTTTTTGGCTAGTTTTTTGATTTTTTATCTCACTCGTTATCATCGAATTAAAGCCATTTTTGGATATGTTCAACCTCATACTACGTAGTATGAGAAATAGTGGCCTGATGTCAAATTTCCTGTTTTCTACAGAATTTACACGGCTTTGATTTTCAGGCAGTTCTGAGGAATTTTAATTTGTTCATTATAACTGCGATTGTCATCACTCTTGGACATAATTATAAACCTTGCTACATAGTATTTTAGAAAAAATACTACTTGACCAAAATGGCTTCTTTAAGTAATAAATTCAGAGGGCCAAAAGTGCATCGTTAACACATATTTTGTTTAAAATAGTTTGTTAGAAAATTTTTAGAAACCCTTTTCAACCTGAGTTGAAACACTCCAATTTATCTTATAACTCATGTATGCATACTAATTTACCAAGAATATCAATCAATTCTCAGGTTTTAGCCAAAATAGCCTCTTTTATTCATTTTAACAAACACATGGCGTGCATGGTTTTAAAACTCGGTTTTCATATAGCGTCGCTAAATGTATGAAAACCGAGTTTTAAAACCATGCACGCCATGTAAACTCGGTTTTCATATGAATTTGACCGAACAACATATAGCGTCGAGATGTAAACTCGGTTTTAAAACACATGGCGTCTATACTTTTAGCGATGCTATATGTTGTCATTCGTCAATTAAAGTATATAACGACGGTTGTTGTATTGACCGAACAAATCGAATCCGTCGCTAAAGGGAGGTGAGCTCGGGTGAGTTGGATAAGAGGTGAACTTAAGATCCGGACCGGTATATATATATATATATATATATATATATATATATATATATATATATATATATATTACTCCTGTCCTTCCACCCATATATACATAATACATATATTACATTATTCTTATGCAATTTAATCCATGTAACATTTACTCCCATAAATATAAATCAAACTTGGATAATTATACATTTATAATATGTATACAAATTACTTTACTAATTATCAAGTTAAATCCATAATTAAAATAAACACTTATAGTGTATCGAATCAATTATTTAAATAATTAATATTTATTGTATTAATTATTTAAATAAGTGAAGACTATATAATTTTTTTTTCCTTCCATAAATTTTTTAAACAATTTATTCAATATATTTATTCATTAATCAACTGATTAATTTAATTTTCATTCACTTGGCACATCTATTATGTCATTAATAACATTACATATAACTAACATATTATAAACTATTCTGGCACATCTATTATGTCATTAATAACATTACATATAACTAACATATTATAAACTATTCCCTCATATAATGAAATAATTTCTTATTTAATTATTATTTTAACAATTAAATTATTCCACTAATATTCTAATGATTTTATCACACTGTTCTCAGAATTTAAATTATTACTATCACGTTGTCTCACAAGGCTTAATATTTTAGCTGCATTATTCATAATACGAGCTTTAACATCCACTGATTAACCAGTATAAGTTAATCAATTTCTCACTTCATTTTCATTTCTCAATTAGTTTAAACTAATAATACTAATGGTTCAATTTTTTACTATAAATATCATACATATATAATTATATATATATATCACAAATACAGATTATATAAGTAAAGCGCTTATACGACAGATTTTTTTGACTACTTATTGACGGTAAACTATCGCTATAGTCCAGAATAGCTATGACGACGAGTGAAACCGTCGCTTATAAATTTCAAAAAAACCGTCATTATATAAATTTTACGATGTAATATATATAAATGTATACATACATTTTTTCCTACATATATTTATATTTAATTACAATTTATCCATAAAACATATTTCAAAATAATTTATGTTTTATTTATTTATAAAATATACATAGTGCAAATATCCTTGGATATTACAATATATAAATAACAGTCGAATACTTTTGATTACTGAACTACATGTCCATCATTCTACAAATTTGAAGAAGATTTCTTACTGAGTGTAATAATAGTGGTAGTAAAAATAATGAAGAATACAAATATCCTGCTCGACATTGCAATCAAGATGCATTGTACTACTAAGGGTGTCCTTATAAGAAATTCAAAACAAAAATTGCAGTAATTCCAAAATTAAAAAGTAACATGAAGAATTTGAGTAAGGTTAGAACTTAAAAGAATAAGCCATGTGCCACTACAATACAACAACAAAGAATGAAGAACTAAAACATTCAAAGTTATCGTATCCATGCCATTGGCTTCTCGACAATAAACAAAGAGTACAAACTAAAACCCCCTAAATCACACAGTTCTTCAACCCATTTATTAAACGACAAATGTAGCATCGTCTAAAAATAGTTACAACTTGCAACTTCTGAAAAACAAGTATATATGTCGACGCCGGGAAAATTCCTCTTCGCGTTCTCTACCCTTTATGTGTTCTATGTTGATTTGATCTTGCTTAAAGGGTGAGATTTTTGGAAAGATCGACATACAATGTCGACGATTTGAAAAGTTTGATTTTGGGCCGATTTAGATAGAGCCGCCATTTGGTATGAGTTAAATGGTTTGTACCAACTCAAATGGAGTTTTCAAACATTTTACAATATGACCCAATATGTGACTCCGTTTAATTGGTCTTGGAAACCAAAATTCATAAAGTTCGGAGGCTTGCTTAAGCGAGTGAAAGGTGTTAGGCACCCCCCGACTTCCGTAAAATATGGTTATCGCGTCTTTTCATTCACTAAGCATGTGATTGTGTGTGTGCATGTGTGATGCAAATAAATATGCTAGAAGTGCGTTATTTGAAAGTAGTGTTATGCCTCTTTTACATCTAAATACAAAGGGTTTAATTTATTGAAAAGTTCAATTTTAAACAAAGTATATAGAAATGATGTTTCGAAAACAGGTTTTCAAACCCTTATGCTCAAATAAGAATTGAGACCTTTGATACTTCCAATTTATTCTGCATTCGGCTTGATTTGTTTTTATTCAAGACGTGAAGCATATTTGACAATATATATATATAGTACGGATCCAGTCAGGGATCCCGGACTTTACTAAAATACGGAACTTTTTTTTTTTGCTTTTTTTTTAAAACAACTAAAAAATAAAATAAAATTTATGGAACTGAAATTTTTACAAAATACATTGTATGTATCCAAATCACACCCAAAACACTGTATTTTGTAAAAATTCCAGTTCCATAATTTATTTATTTATTTTAGTTGTTTTAAAAAAAAGCAAAATAAAATAAAATTACAGGTCCGTATTTTGATCCTGTCCGGGAGTCCAGACAGGATCCTACTCCTATATATATATATATATATATATATATATAAGTGTCGGACTTTTTATGGGCATAAAAGCCATCGAAGTATGCCCGGGCACCATAAACCACAGTTTTCACTATTTCGGGGCCTTAAACCCGTATAACCGTTTTAAGACCCTTGATTTACAAATACAAATATTTTCAAGCTAGCATTTACAACTTAAACAAGTCCATTTTTGGAACCGAATCTAGATCCATTGATTGAATCATCAACCCTTTGTAGTTCCTAGGCTCACCTGAATATTTAAAGCTTGCACAATGAATATATTGAAATAAAATGCATATTTATTTCTAGACGTCGCAAAAGAAAGGATTAATCAATTAATTCCTTGCATGCTCGTAGTCAAAGCTTCCAGCGTCCTCTAGATACAGATCTAGGGCCATGTGATTACTAAATACTTGCAAAAACTAGAAAGAAAACTAGATATGTACATGTCTTAGCCATTTTAGCTTCCAGGTTCAAGTTTCACAACTTTTGAACTGGTTAAAAGCTAGATCTAGCTAGATCCAGTACAGATCTAGTCAATAAACCTTAAATATTGACTATTTACACGAAATGAACGGTTAAAAAACTAGATCTGTGTTATACAGAGGCAAATCTGTATATATATAGTACTTATATATACATATATATATATATATACATATATATATATATATGTATATAGTAAAGCAAGAAAAAGCAGCAGATATAAAGAGATCTTACAGTTAAGCGCGAGAATGGCTATCGAACGACTTTAGGCGCCTATAAACTCGATTTCCACCGATTAGAACTTGATATGTTGGTATATATATATATGTGTGTGTGTGTGTGTGTGTATAGAAGTGTTTGTATAAGAGATTTACAAAGATTAAAAGGAAGAAAAACTACCTTTCACTTTTAAATGGCCGAATTTTTCTCTCTTGGACCCTTCCTCTCTCCTTATGAGCTGCTGAGGGGCTGATATTTATTGGACCTATGGTATTCGCGGGTCTACCTGCGGTTGATCCTGGTGGGCCCCATTGTCTCAAAGTACGTGCACTCTGACCAACACGCGATCTGCTTGAACCTTCATAACTTGCAATCCGGGAATCCGATGGAGGCATGCCATACCTTTCCAGAAAGCTCTTTTTGAGAGCTACGCAATGACATAGGGCTTGCCCTTTTCTGAATTCGGGAAGATGGGTCCATTTCCAAACTGGCATCTTCGGGTCTTCGCAGGAAGTCCGTTGAGTACTTTTGCATAGTTTGAGCTCGGAAGTGCTGCAATGGCTCTTTGTGACCCTATCTACAGCTATACTATGGTTGTTGATGTTATTTTGTCAAAATGACCTTTTTTCCCTCCCAGGGTTGTCTTCGGGATTGAAGTGGCTTTTGGCTATCCCCCGGGGCTGTCTTCGGGGTTTGATTTGCTGTTGTAGTCCTCCAGGGTTATCTTTGGAGTGTAAAAAAGATGTTTTTGCCCTCCTGCATAGTTAGTAATAGGAAAAAAAAATTTGAGTGTCTACAGATGCCCCTCTTTGTCATGTTTATGCAATGCAATGAAATGAACATGACAAAATTACTAGACACTTGAAATATAAAAAGATATATTTAATGATGCAAATCGCAATGTAATGAATTTTATGATGAATATTAAAATGCTTTCGTAAATCGCACTTCACATTTTACACATCGCACTTCGCATTTGGCCAATCGCAATTTGCAACTCGTACATCGCACTTCGCACATTGCAAATTGCAATTCGCACTTTACAAATCATATTTCACTCTTCCCACTTCGTAAATCGCACATCGCATAGAAAATCGCATATTGCATTACAAATAGCTTTACCATTACCGATTATTGTTGATGCCTACGTTGGAGCTGATTCCAACAGTTGTCTTTCATCAGTGCTGCTGATGCCTATGTTGGTGTTGACTCCAAAGGTTTGATTCTCGTCGGTGTTGTCGATGCTTATTGGATGAAGATAAACTGAGATGTTTTCTACATCTCTGATAGGGATGATTTTCTGAAATCACTGGACCTTCCCGATGCTTACGTTGGTAGTTGACAATGGTGTCTACCCTGCTAGTAGTTGACAACGGTGCCTACCCTGCTGGTAGTTGACAATGGTTGATCACTGGACTGTTTCGATGCCTACTCGAACGGTAGTTTACAACGACGAAATTTTCTCAAGTCTGGGTATTTAATGTGCATACATATTTAACTCTACTGGGGAAGTATGTTTAACTTTTTAATGGATATGTGCGTTGATATAACGCTATTGCACATGTGCAGACCATGCTTAATCTGATGATCTAAATTTATCCTTAGGAGTCTATTGTCCTAGGTTGATGCACATGCTTAATTGACTTGACTAGATGTAGAAACATACTTGATAAGTAGGTTTTATGCCTACTTATTGGATATCAATTCACGAGAATTATGCCCATCTCAAGTACATTTTAGTGTGTTTTTAGTTGCATTTCGTGTTATTTTGCATTGGATATACTGAAAACTCCTTTGGTGTGAAAGTGCAGGAAATGGCATAGCTCAGCGTTGGAATGTGGCATGAGATCAGTGATGGCATGACACGAGAGTCGATTGGAGATAAGCAATTGAGCATTGAGGAAGGAAGAAGTGTTAGAGTTTATGCCCTAGAGGCCAATTATTTGATATAATTGCTTAATGTTTTGATATTATATTTGATTGAATAAATGAATGATTTTATTATGGTTTTATTTACTGCGTTATATAATTGTTAACATAATAAAATTCCTTAGAATAGTGATACAAATTATATGGTTTCAAGTATGTGACTTGAACATGAGATTATATAATTACAATTAGTATCATTGTTCTTAAATGTCCCTAGTCGAGTATCATTGTTGATGGGACAACATTTATGCATTGAGACTAGTATGTGGATTGACTGATGACCAAATCTCATTAGTCATAAATATATGAGATATTAAGTCAATGCATAGGTACATGTTAGAGAACGATGTAATCGGATGCGGACTCCACCATGAGAATTCTATGTGGAGCATTATGCGAAGTGTCATTAGAAATTCTCATAGTGATAATGATGTAATGGTCCTCCGACCTAAAATCACTATATTACTACACGGGAATTTATGTACTTTGATATCATCAAATGTCACCTTTAATAGGGTGGACTATAAAGGTGATTATTGGGTACATCATGAATCGTGTGAGGAATATAAGTGATCTAGATGGAATTTAACTCTCCTATATATTAGGGGTGATATCCATAGTCCTCTTGATTGAGTAGGACTATGAAATGCATGACCATACTCAAATAGTGATTTGTTTCATATAGTCTACTCATTGATCAAGAAAACTCAGATTAAATTATGAAGAGTATGACACATTCCATGACTTAAGTTTAATCTAGGATATTAAGGTTAAAAGGATTAAATTACATTGAAACATTGGTCACTAAAAGGTTGCATCGAATCATCGATCTTATTATTGCTTTGGTAGCAGTGATGCATTACTAGATGCCACTCACTGTTTATAATTTTATAATATGATTTTAAAATTATTGCCAACGTGATAATAACCTATAGGGTCACACACATAGAACATAATTTAAAAGGGAATAAATTTAAATTTTAAGAATTTAAATATATTAATATGATTAATAGTATTTAAATCATTTAATTTAAATTAAAAAGGAAAGTTTGTATATATGTATATTAATTAAGTAAGACTTAATTAAGTTATATATATATAAATTCGGATTTTATGAAATTAGGTTTTGATTAATTCCATTTAACTACTATATATAGGATATATAGCAGCTACTTAGGGTTAGATCATAACTTGAAAACCCTAGCCGCTCTTAGAGAGAGACTAGAGAGAAAACGTATAGTTTCATAAAGGTTCCTTTGGTGGCTAGTACCGCAAGTCCCTCTTATTGCAGAATCGTTCGACGGTTCGTGCGACGTTCGTGTGGATACCATAGAGACGTAGTTTCGTGAGGAATTGCGTTAATGATTCGAAGCCGTTTCAGAAACACTTTCATTTTCGGTATAATATCTAAACCTCTGAATTAATTGATTTTTCACATGGATCCTGTGTTGGGTTTCGGAAATTGCTTTGATTATTTTATTTCTGCTGCGTTTTTGTGCCGAAATCCCTACAAGAAGGAGTACCATTTGGACATGTAAGCGAGCCGTGTTGTAGAGCATAGAATGCGAGGATTCAAGAGTCGCTAGCGCCAAAAGAGTTAAAACTTCATGGCGCTGGTCATCATCAAACAGAGGCCAGAAACGCTACCAGTAGCAGCGCTACCGCTGTCTTGTGTTAGAATCTCACACGACGGTCGCTATCGTCGCCGATCAAGTTCTTGATTTTATTTTAATTTTTAAAATTGAAGAGTTTGAGTTGGTTAAAACTATTCTGGTTGGTACCAGACGTATCTATCTATTGTTTTTACGTGTTTTTCATAATATAGAACTAGGGTTTTTATGCTTTGAGCGATTTTCCAACGTGAAGCCAAGCATAAACTTAATATTTTCTACTTCTCCTTTGGAATTTAATCATTGTGGATGACTTACTTTTATGTTGCTGGAGATTATTGAGGATTTGAATATCACTTTTGGATTATAATCAACAATTGGGTTTGATCAATTCTATTTTCTCTCTTTCAATTGTTTAATTATTTTCCATGTATTGCTTTGATCCTATAATGGCTTTTGGTTCAGTTATGAACTAAACTTCATTATGGGATTCTAACGAAGTTTAATTGATTGCTTGATTGCTGGACTGTTAGCATATCATCAGGAATTTCTATTATGGTTGATTTGATTGCATAAATGCTTGATCACCATTCATTTTATGTGCTTGTATGGAGTTGAAAAATAACATGCGAGTATGGTTGTAATCATGATAGCATGCGTATATGGGGCTGTTTTACTTAGCTTTATATTTTTTGAATCGGATAGACATATATTGTTTCACCGTGTGAGTTATATAAGGGCTTGTGCTTAAATTCAATATGGCTGCAATTTCACATAGAAATATAATGAGGTTGGTTTTATTGACGATTGCATGATGTCTATTGTATGTGGATGTTATGTAAGTAGGTCATACTACATTGAAAAATGGTTATGTCTACATACGTGCCCTTAGCTAATTTTCTGTGATACGTGAATAGTCTTGCATGATGGTGGTGATTAGATGAACTATTAAATGAAGTTAGGATCCCATTATTTCCAGATTTGATTTATTACATTTATATTCTTCTTTTAGTTATTGTTTGAGTTTAGAGTAATTAAAAATCATAAGCGTTCATTTAAGCATATAAAAATAGTGACATAGTTGATGCATATTAATTAAATTTTGAAACCTTTCTCCGTGGATCGATACTTTACTTACTCTGTATTACTTGTTGACCCGTGTATGCTTGCATGAGTTAGAGTCCTTTTGTTAGAATTAAAAAGGAGGCAACAAGTTTTTGGCGCCGTTGTCGGGGAAAGGCGTTTAAATTATTATTATTATCATCAGTGTTAAGCTATATTGTATGACTTAAACAAATATAATCTTATCTCATTTCTATCTTTATTTTTGTTTTTGTTTCAGGTACTTGTATAATTTTTATGCACACACGATCATCCAACTCAGAATTGATACCAGCACAGGATAATATTAACGGGAGAGGTTGGAAGGCGAGAGTGCGCAGAAATTTACAAGTAGAGTTAGAGGGTACTACATCTAATATGGCAGCCATGGGACAAAGAGAAGAGCAAAGAGAGGAGCATAGAGATTTAAGGGACTATTCCATGCCGAACATTAATGGACTTCAGTCTAGCATAGTCAAACCAGCGATAGCAGCCAACACCTTTGAGATAAAGCCGAGCACTATTCAAATGGTGCGTAAATTGAGACATTTGGGGTGTCTTTTGCATGAGATGATCCTAATGAACACCTATTGAGTTTTATTGAGATTTGTGATACATTCAGATATAACGGGGTGACAGAGGATGCTATTAGACTAAGACTATTTCCGTTCTCATTGAGGGATAAAGCGAGAAGTTGGCTTCATTCTTTGCCTTCAGGATCAATTACTACATGGGAGGACCTAGCACATAAATTTTTAGCCAAGTTTTTCCCAATGGCTAAGACCGCGAAGATGAGGACATCAATCTCCCAATTTGACCAACAACATGGTGAATCCTTATATGAAGCCTGGGAGAGATATAAAGTGATGTTAAGGAAATGTCCACACCATGGTATGCCAGATTGGATGGTGATCAACATATTTTACAATGGATTGGGATGGCAGTCGAGGCCGATTGTAGATGCAGCTGCAGGAGGAGCGTTATGGGCAAAGAGATATGACGAGGCCTATAACCTTATCGAGACAATGGCAGCGAATGACTTTTAAAACCCTACATCTCGGATGCCACAACCCAAAGTTGCAGGTTTGTTGGAAGTGGATGCTATTACTTAGTTGTCAGCACAGATGACAGCTATGACGAAGAAAATAGATTCATTGACAGAGAGTAAGGTGAAGACAGTTGCCTTCGTATGTGAGATTTGTGCAGGAGCACACTCAACGGATCAATGTGCTATCAGCTCGGAGTCAGTACAGTATGTGAGTAATTATAGGAAGGACCAAGGCCAATTTCAGAACATACACGACTCCAACAACTGCAACCATCCAAACTTCAGTTGGTCAAATAATCAAGGAAGTCATCAGAATCAGTTTCAGCAGAATAATCAATTCCATTCACAGCCAACACAACAACAGTTTACTCCAAGACCACCTTTTCCGCCAGGATTTTCTCAACAACAACAACATCACACTCCAGCCGCACCTCAGCAAGAAAAGAAATCAGAAATGGAGGAGATGATGATGAAGTACATGGCAAATACAGAGGTAATGATCAAAAGCCAAGCAGTGGCTATTAAAAATCTAGAAACTCAAATGGGGCAAATGGCGAGCATGTTTAACAACAGGCCCCAGGGTTCATTGCCAAGTACTATGGAGGCAAATCCAAGAAGAGAAGGGAAGGAACAATGTCAAGCAATAACATTAAGGTCTGGGAAAAAGGTGGCAGAAAATGAGCATGGCGTGGCCGCGCGAGGCAGGAACTGGGACTGAGAAGAAAGAAAATCAGGGAGGTTCTGAATTACAGCAGGAAGAGGATAACAAAGCAGGTTCAGTCGAGAAGCCAGTGAGTAAAACACCACTAGTTCACCCTCCGGTTCCGTATCCACAAAGATTGAACAAGTAGAGGGATGATAAACAATTCAGCAAGTTCTTGGAGGTTTTTAAGAAGCTGCAAATTAACATACCTTTCGCTGAGGCATCCGAGTTATGCAAAGTTCATGAAGGGTATATTATCAAGGAAGAGGAGACTAGAAGAGTTTGAAATAGTGGCCTTGACAGAGGAATGTAGTGTAGTGCTTCAGCGCAAACTACCTCCAAAGCTGAAGGATCCGGGCAGTTTCACAATTCCATGCACGATCGGAAAGATGAGCTTCGATAAATGTCTGTGTGATCTTGGGGCAAGTATCAATCTGATGCCCTTGTCAGTATTCAATCAGTTGGGATTACCGGCTCCAAGGACGACAAATATTTCTCTACAGCCAGCTGACAGATCCATCACGTATCCACGGGGAATAGTTAAAGATGTATTAGTAAAAGTGGATAAGTTCATATTTCCGGCTGACTTCATCATCTTGGACTATGAAGAAGATAAGAGTATACCAATTATACTGGTGAGACCATTCTTAGCCACAAGAAGGACCTTGATAGACATATAGAAAGGGGAACTCACTATGCGTGTTCATGATCAGGAGGTTACCTTTAACGCATTAAAGGCGATGAAGTTTCCAACAGATGAAGAAGAATGTTTCTGGGTTGATTTGGTGGATCAGGTCTTAAATGATGAAGTAGAGAGTTTAATGAGTCATGAACCGTTAAGAAGTGTCATAGCTAAAAATTCAGGACTAGAGGATGAGGAATTTGAAGAACTTATGCACTTGCTTGATACTGCTCCACAATTCAGAAAATTCAAAACACCGGTGGAGCCATTGAAGAAAGCTGGAGAGACGACAGTAAAATTAAAGCCATCTCTTGAGACACCTCTAGAACTTGAATTGAAACCACTTCCAGATCATCTAAGGTACGTATTTTTAAATAAAGATTCAAAACTACCTGTGATTATTTCTTCTGCACTAACATCTTTTCAGGAAGAAAAACTGCTACGAGTCCTTATAGAGTTCAAACCGGCTATTGGGTGGACTATAGCAGACATAAAAGGGATCAACCCTTCCTTTTGCATGCATAAGATCCTGATGGAAGATGGTAGTAAGCCGTCGGTAGAGCAACAAAGAAGACTTAAGCAACAAAGATGAAAGAAGTGGTCAAGAAAGAAGTTTTGAAATGGCTGGATGCAGGTATATAATATATCCAATTTTAGATAGTGCATGGGTGAGCCTAGTGAAATGTGTACCGAAGAAGGGTGGTATGACCGTGGTTTCAAATGAGAATAATGAGTTGATTCCAACATGAACAGTGATGGGGTGGAGAGTCTGCATGGATTACCGCAGGATGAACAAAGCTACGAGGAAAGATCACTTCCCACTGCCATTCATTGATCAAATGTTGGATAGACTAGCAGGTCATGAGTATTATTGCCTTCTGGACGGGTATTCATGCTACAATTAGAATATGATAGCTCCAGAAGACCAGGAAAAAACTACCTTCACATGTCCATACGACACTTTTGCTTTCAGAAGGATGTCTTTCGGGTTATGCAATACTTCAACCACCTTTCAGAGATGCATGATGGCTATATTTTCGGATATGGTGGAACAGAATGTGGAGGTATTTATGGATGATTTCTTGGTATTTGGGGATTCTTTTGATTTATGCCTTGAGAATTTGGTGATGGTCTTGAAGAGGTGTGTTAAGATGAATTTAGTACTGAACTGGGAAAAGTGCCATTACATGGTACAAGAAGGAATCATACTGGGACACAAAGTTTCAAAGAAGGGACTCGAGGTGGAGAAGGATGTACAGTTTAAATTTGAGAAGGATGCACAATTTAAATTTGAGAAGGATGCACAGTTTAAATTTGATGAGGCTTGCATTGTGAGACCCCAAATTTTGTGAATAAAGATTAATTTTCTCAAAATATTTTTTTTAAGTATTATGGTGTGGATTTGATATAATGTTATAGTTGTGGGTAATATTTATAAATTTTGCAAAGTATGCAAGTTGTTATATTATATTCAATTGGTCGGGGAATATTCTTTGTGTCGGGGAATATTCGTACGACGGCACAATCATTGGTGGACCCCACAACGGAATTATTGTCAGAATGAGAAAACGATAGAAATATCTTTTTATGAAAATAACGGCGGAAGTTTTACTGTTAAAAATGTTGAACTACCCAGTAGTAAAAGTACAGTAATACGCGTGGTTGCATAGTAGCACACGGTATTGATTATTGATGCTTACGTGAGAAGTCACTCAGTTTTGTTCAATTATTACTACAATAATTGCTGCATAGTATCTTACATTATTTGATTCAATTATTGTCGATATTTTATATATTATTAAATCAATAATTGAGATGACAAGTTATTCATGTTATTATTTGTAATATTGACGATGTCTAGAAGTTCTGTCAAGGAGAGGTTTGGTCACCTAATTGCGCGCCAATAGAGAGAAATCCTTATTGGAAAGCCCCCTCTTTCCTGGGAACGACCTAGTTTGTAAGACCCCAACTTTTATGAATAAAGAATAATTTTCTCAAAATATATTTTTGAATATTATGGTGTGAATTTGATATAATATTATAGTTGTGGGTAATATTTACAAATTTTGCAAAGTAAGCAAGTGGTTATATAATATTCGATTGGTCGGGGAATATTCATTTTAACAGGGAATATTCATACGACGACACAATCATTTGTGGACCCCACAACGGAAGTATTGTCGTAGTTAGAAAATGACATAATTATCTTTTTATAAAAATAACGGCGGAAGTTTTACTGTTAAAGCTGTTGAACTACCCGTAGTAGTAAAAGTAAAAGATATACTGCGTGGTTACATAAGAAGACGCAAAGATTGATTATTGATGCTTATGTGAGAAGTCACTCGGTTATACTCAATTATTGCTCTGAAGAATTGCTGTGATCATATCTCTCATATTATTGATTCGATTATTGTCACAAGATATCATCGCATAATATGATATATTATTAAATCAATAATTGAGACGACAAAGTTATTCATATTATTAAATTAAAATATTTACAATGACTAGAAGTTTCATCAAGGAGAGGTTTGGTCATCTAATAATTGCGGCCAATAAGGAGAAATCCTTTATCGAAAAAGCCCCTCTTTCACCGGGAACGACACGTTGTTAAATATTGTGAGTTATAATATTAATGATGAATAAGTTCATGTTGATTAAAGATGAAATGGATAGTTTCATTGTGTTGGAATTATTAGTGTTAGTGAAAATTGACATTTATTTCGATATTAATTGATGTCTGGAAGTTATACTGACCAGTCGGGTAATTAACCGGATAAATGAGCAATTAATTGCTATTAATTCACATAATTATAACTATTTATTCACATGTGTGTACTATTGATTCACATTCTTGTACTATTAGGGGAGTTGGTGCAAGATTGATAATACTTGCATGACTAAGTTAAAAATGGAGGTATAGATGGAGGTACTATACTCTAATTCGTATTTTCACATGATTATAACTATGGATTCACATGATTGAACTATTGATGCACATTATTTACTATTAGGGGAGGTGGTGCAAGTTTGATAATACTTGTAGGACTAAATTAAAAATGAAAGAAAAGTTGAAGGTATTAGATTGTAATATTTCGAGCCCCAAAACGTGTAAATTATCGAAACTATATTTTCCTATAAATAGATGCTCATTCTTCCTTCATTTCTCACCAATTCACTAAAGCTATAGAGCAATTATTATAGAGAAAATTAGAGAGAAAGAAGAAGAGAAGTCTGCTACCTCTCTACTCCAAAGATCCAGTTTCTTTCTAAGGTAAGGGTATTATTTCTTTCGTATTCATGAAGAGTGCTTCATTATTCCATTCTTTATTATTACGTTGGAATAACTCTCATCTTGCGCGATCTATCGAATGCATGGTGAATTCTTTTGTTATTCCATTCTTTATTATTTTGTTGGAATATCCATGCTCTCAGGCGGATTACGCTTAGACACGGTTCCATTCTTTATTATTCTTTGGAATAACATGCATGCAAGGCTTCTATCGCATGCATGGTGAATTCTTTGTTATTCCATTCTTTATTATTTCATTGGAATATCACATGCATGCGGATTACGTTAGACACGGTTCTATTCTTTATTATTACATTGGAATAACCTGTCTGTACGGTCTATCGCATGCATGGTGAATTCTTCTGTTATTCCATTCTTTATTATTTTGTTGGAATATCCTGTCTGTGCCGAATACGTATGACCTGGTTCCATTCTTTATTATTCGTATTCATTCCTTATTAAATTGTAGAAACGATCCGATTACTACGTGGATTGGATTCTAGCATGGGGGTGAAAATCCATTTGTGGTTTTTCATATATTCTATGATACTCATTTGGTTAAAGTTTTGGCTTCTATACTCCATGAAATTAGTAGAATATCCTGGATATTTGGGCTTCATCCGGTATCTTTTCATGGAAATATTCTTCTGAGCATTCTTGAATTTTACTCCACAAAGCAGTATCATATTGACAATTTGGACGTAATTGATTTCAAGATAAATTAACTTATAAATCTTTAAAATTTATTCTTGAACTTGGTTTATTGAATTATTATTTCATTTTCATCATCCTCATGCTTATATTGTGATGAAAGTCATCTTTGGCTTACGTGCATAGATGGACTTGGTATGATTATGACCAGGGATTATTCGGTATAATCATGACCTGTAATGTTATAAATGATGAGGTAAAAGTCCTCAGTAGCCTATAGTGCAATGATGGACAGTTTTTGGTATAATTATGACCAGAGATTATTCGGTATAGTCATGACCATTGATGATTTAATGAATATCCTTGGCCCATAGTGCAGGGATGACTCGATGACGTGGTTTATTTATTAAGCTGAGTCTCAGAGATAAAATTGATGAAAATATTTTAAATCATAGAAGATAGTAGATATCATGCTCTACTTGACTCTTCTAATGGATTGCTTATTCCACTGCAGTTAAACTTGATGTCTATTATATTTTATCAGTTTAACATTGTTGAAGACTAATGATAATTTATTCTGCATTATCTTAGTCATAAAATTTCTTACTGGGCTAGTTGAGCTCACCCTTTCTTTCACTGTTCTCTTCAGGAAATGAGAATGTAGCCGAGACTAGTCGGGGAACAGAGTGACAGTCCAGATGATAGTATTAGTAGTCCTCACTACTCTGTTAAATAGTGTGACAATAAATGTAATGAGGACTCCATTGAGTGTGGATATTGTCTAGATGACAATATTCTTATTAAAACTCTTAGATTATGTTTTGTCATATTTTACACGGCTGTTGTATAATTAAGTTGTATTTGAATTTTATACCATGTATTTGGCGACTCAAGATGGGTGATGTATACCTATTTTGGGGGCGTCACAGTTGGTATCAAAGCTTAGGATATGATCCCCCTGGTGAGATGTGAGACAAGAACTAGGAGGGGAGAGACGGGGAATTCCTTCGCTAGTATGACCTACCTAAGTTTATTTGGTATTTAATTGGTCGATCGAGTATAGGGATAATATGTGATATGTTAATTAACCCTTGTTTTGTGGCAGTATTTGAAAATGGCATCCGAAAATGTTGAGATAAACAATGAAGCACATGAGACCATTGAGTCACCACAGATTAATGCCCAGGATAATGTGCAATAGGAAGATAATAATCCTCATGTTAACAATAACACCGATGAAATGGTGAACGATGGGATGTTCAGAGGCTTTATGCAATTCATGCAACATCAGGAGAAAACGGCTCCTGTCCAAAATGCAGGTGGAAACACTGACAACTCTCGGACGGTCATCGCTAAGCAGTTCAAGGAGCTGGGACCACCGGAGTTTTTTGGAGAGCCAAAACCACTTAATGGGGAGATGTGAATAAAGCAGATCAACAAGATATTTGATGTCTTGGGATGCTCCGAGGAGCAAAAGGTTCCCTTTGCCACCTTCATGTTGCGAGTAGAGGCAGATTACTGGTGGGAATCTGTAAAGCGTACTCAACCTACCACACTCAAAATGTCTTGGGAGAAGTTCTAAGAGCTGTTCAATGACAAGTACTTTCCTGAAAGTATTCGTCACATGAAGTAGGTAGAGTTCATCAAGCTTGAGCAAAATAATACGACCGTGGCGTAGTACGAAGATAAGTTTGCCGAGTTGTCTCAGTTTACGTCCCACTTGGTTGATAATGAGGAGAGAATGACACGGATGTTTCTAAGAGGTTTTGAAACCCGAGATACGTCAATACCTAATTTCTCACAAACTGTGTTTGTATTCAGATGTTGTGAATAGGGCTCAGTTATTGGAGTGCGATAATGAGTCAACCCAACCAAGAGAGAGCAACCGACAAGTCGATAATACCAGTGGTAGCAGTCATTGAAGCGGTGACAACAAACGTGGAGGGAATCAACATGCCAGAAATGATAATCACTTCGGTGGTAATCATGGCCATGACAATAAGAGTGGACATTTCAAGAAGAGAAGATTCAACAAGGATGGAAAGACATCAGCACCAGCACCTGTTGTTAAGGAAGGAGAACGACCACCGGTCGTATGTTACAAATGTGGAGGGGAAGGACACATAAGTTCAAACTGCACGATGCAGTCCAAAGCATGTTATAATTGTGGAAAAGAAGGTCACCTAGCCCGATTTTGTCGTGCACCTAAGTCAAGTCCAGCTGGGATGGAGGCATCAAAGGGTGTCCCAGAAAGGACAAAATCGTTAGTTCAAGGGAGAGCGTTTGTCGTAACCTCCCAAAAAGTGAGGAATCCGAACGAAGTGATCACGGGTAAGTTAATCATAAACTTTAGCGAAGTTTATACTTTATTTGATACTAGTTCTACCCATTCCTTTATTTCTCCTACTTGCGCTCAACGTTTAAATTTGACTCCGGAGAAATTAGACTTTGACTTATCTGTTGAAACTCCGTTGGGAGAAACCTTCATTACATCCATGGTTTATAAGTCTTGTTTGATTCAAATCGGAATGCATCGTTACTGTCGATCTTATTTCTTTGAAAATACTTGCATTTGATGTGATTTTAGGGGTTGATTGGTTAACTACTCATCATGCTAAAATCGATTGTTTTCGTAAGGTTGTTAGCTTTCATATTCCTAACCAACCTATTATGAGAATTCAAGTAACCAAACCACTAAAATCAATCACTATCATATCAAGTCATAAAGCTATTCGTTTATTAAAAAACGGATGTCAAGCTTTCTTAGCCCATGTCACGGATTTAAATAAAGATACGTCAGATTTGAATGATATTTCTATTGTTAATAAATTTCCCGACGTATTCCGTGAAGAACTTCCTAGCATACCCCCAGAGCATGAAATTGAATTTTATATCGACCTTGAATCTGGTACAAAACCCATTTCCAAAGCCCCATATTGATTGGCTCCTATTGAACTTCAGGAGTTAAAAACCCAACTACAGGAATTGTTAGACATCGGTTTCATTCGTCCTAGTACGTCTCCTTGGGGTGCTTTTGTTCTATTCGTAAAGGAAAAAGATGGAAGTATACGACTTTGTATTGATTATCGGGAGTTGAATCATGTCACCATCAAAAATAGGTACCCATTGCCTCGCATTGATGACCGATTTGACCCGGTAGAGAGCAAATTCTTTTCAAAGATTGATCTTTGTTAGGATATTATCGATTGAAGATTAAAAGCGATGACATTCCAAAGATCGCTTTGAGAACTCGACACGGGCATTATGAATTCCTAGTCATGTCTTTTGGATTGACTAATGCTCCTCACGCCTTCATGGATATGATGAACCGAGTATTCAAAGAATATTTGGATCACTTTGTGGTCATCTTTATTGATGACATCCTCATATACTCCAAAACCCGCGAAGACCATGAGCAACACTTGAGGATGATACTCCAAAAGCTTCGTGAAAATAAGCTTTATGCCAAGTTGAAGAAATGCGAGTTCTGGCTTGAGGAAGTAGCATTCCTTGGGCACGTGATATCAAATCATGGAATATCTGTTGACCCGACAAAGATTGAAGCAATTCAAAGCTGGGAGCAACCTAAGTCAGTGATCGAAGTACGTAGCTTTCTCGGCTTAGCTGGTTATTATCGGAGATTCGTAGAAGGGTTTTCTTGAATCACTACTCCATTAACTCAGCTAACTCTAAAAGATACAAAATTCGGTTGGAGCGAGGAATGTGGAAAGAGTTTTCAAGAACTCAAGAGGAGACTCATTTCAGCACCTGTTCTGACAATACCATCTGGCTCGGAGGGATTTTTCATCTACAGTGATGCTTTAGGCAAAGGGTTAGGATGTGTTCTCATACAATATGGGAAAGTCATAGCCTATGACTCTCGATAACTCAAAGAATATGAGAGGAATTATCCTACTCATGATCTAGAGTTGGCAGCAGTTGTTTTTACTCTTAAGATTTTGAGGCATTACCTGTATGGAGAGAAGGTGGAGATCTATACGGATCATAAAAGCTTTAAATATTTCTTCACTAAAAAGAAACTCAACATACGGCAACGACGATGGCTTGAGTTATTGAAAGATTATGATCATACCATCCAATACCATCTTGGAAAAGCGAACGTAGTAGCTGACGCATTGAGTAGAAGATTATATGCGGGTAAGAGTGCAATATTGTCTTTGCGCAAAGACCCATTTTGTATGACTTGGAAAGGATGGAAATAGAGTTAAAGACTCCAGGGACCCATGTGATGACGGCGAATATATGAGTGGAACCGACTTTAATCGATAAAGTTAAAGCTACTCAAACTACAGACCTGGAGCTGATGCATATGAAGAAGAAAGTGCAAGAAGGTACTATTCCAGAAGCAAGAATCGATGAAGAAGGAACACTTCGAGTCAACTCCAGACTTTGTGTTCCTAACGATTTTAACTTAAAGTATAAAATCATGATGGAGGCGCACAACACACCGTTTGCAATCCATCCTGGGAGTACCAAAAAGTATCGTGATCTTCGACATACATTTTGGTGGAGCAATATGAAGAGAGAGATAACAGGGTTTATCTCATGGTGTCTAACTTGTCAACGAGTTAAGGCGGAGCATCAAGTGCCAAAAGGTCCATTGTAACCACTTGAAATTCCAGAATAGAAGTGGGAGCACATTACCAGGGATTTTGTTACTGGTCTTCCCAAGGTTTCTCAAGGCATAGATGCGATTTGGGTCATTGTTGATAGATTGACCAAGTCTGCTCATTTTCTACCGATACGAGAAACTTTTACACTTGAACGTCTTGCTAGTATGTACATAAACGAGATTGTAAGATTGCATGGTATGCCAGTATCCATAGTTTCTGATCGAGACCTAAGATTCACTTCAAGATTTTGGGTTAGTTTGCAAAAATCTATGGGCACGAATTTACGATTTAGTTCGGCATATCATCCTCAAACGGATGGGCAGTCAGAAAGGACTATTCAAACTCTTGAAGATTTATTAAGACTCTGTGTCCTTGACTTCAAGAGAAGTTGGGACAAGTTCTTACCATTGGTGGAGTTTTCCTACAACAATAGTTATCAAGCAAGTATTGGCATGGCTCCATTTGAGGCGTTGTATGGAAGAAAGTGTCGTTCTCCAGTATGCTGGGATGAGGTGGGTGAAACAACGTTGTTGGGACTGAATTTGGTGTGTATGACTATGAAAAAGATTCAAACGATCCGACAACGTATAAAAACCTCACAAGATCGACAAAAGAGTTATGCTGATCTTGATCGAAAAGACGTGGAATTCAATATTGGAGATCATGTGTTGTTACGTGTTGCTCCATGGAAAGGAGTTACAAGATTTGGAAAGAGAGGAAAGCTCAATCCTCGATTCATTGGCCCATTTTTAATCCTCGATCAAGTAGAAACTGTGGCCTATAGACTCGCCTTACCGCCAAGTATGTCTCGTGTTCATAACGTTTTTCACATATCTATGTTACGTAAATATGCGAAAGACCCGAACCATATTATTGAATTAGAACTAGATGAGATAGAGGAAGATTTAAGGTATGAAGAGTTACCTATTTAAATCTTGGATAAGAAGGATCATATTCTACGCTCTAAAGTTATACCTCAAGTCAAAGTTTTGTGGAGAAACCACGATGTAGAGGAAATGACCTGGGAGTTAGAATCTGAGATGAAATCAAGGTATCCTCACCTCTTCGACATACCAAGTATGCACCCTAATTTCAAGGATGAAATTTCATATGAAGGGGAGGTTGTAAGACCCCAACTTTTATGAATAAAGAATAATTTTCTCGAAATATATTTTTGAATATTATGGTGTGGATTTGATATAATGTTATAGTTGTGGGTAATATTTACAAATTTTGCAGAGTAAGCAAATGGTTATATAATATTCGATTGGTCGGGGAATATTCGTTTTAATAGAAAATATTCGTACGACGGCACAATCATTTGTGGACCCCACAACGGAAGTATTGTCGTAGTTAGAAAATGACATAATTATCTTTTTATAAAAATAACGACGGATGTTTTATCATTAAACCTGTTGAACTACCCTAGAGTAAAAGTACAATGTCGTCGTGTGGTTGCATAGTAGCACTACCGGTATTGATTATTGATGCTTACGGAGAAGTCACTCGTTATACTCAATTATATTGCTGATGAATTTGGATCATATCTCTCATATTATTGATTTGATTATTGTCACAAGATCATTGATAATATGATATATTATTAAATCAATAATTGAGACGACAAAGTTATTCATATTATTAAATTGCAATATTTACAATGTGCAGAAGTTACATCGAGGAGAGGTTTAGTTATCTAATGATATAAAGGAGAAATCTTATCGAAAGCCCCCTCTTCGTGGGAAAACGACCGTTGTTAAATATTGTGAGTTATAATATTAATGATGAATAAGTTCGTGTTGATTAAAGATAAAATTGATAGTTCCATTGTGTTGGAATTATTAGTTTTAATGGAAATCGACATTTATTTCGATATTAATTGATGTCCGGAAGTTATACTAACCAATGTCGGTAATTAATGCTTAGGATAAATGAGCAATTAATTGCTATTAATTCACATGATTATAACTATTTATTCACATGTGTGTACTATTGATTCACATTCTTGTACTATTGGGGAGTTGGTGCAAGATTAATAATATTTGCATGACTAAGTTAAAAATGGAGGTATAGATGGAGGTACTATCTTTGTAATTTGTATTTTTACATGATTATAACTATTGATTCACATGATTGAACTATTGATGCACATTATTTACTATTGGGGAGGTGGTGCAAGTTTGATAATACTTGTAGGACTAAATTAAAAATGAAAGAAAAGTCAAGGTATTGTCAGATAATATTTTTTGAGAGCCCCAAAATGTGCAATTATCGAAACTATATTTTCCTATAAATAGAAGCTCATTCTTCCTTCATTTCTCACCAATTCACTAAAGCTATAGAGCAATTATTATAGAGAGAAATTATAGAGAAAGAAGAAGAGAAGTCTGCTACCTCTACCTCCAGATCCAGCTTTTCTTTACTAGGGTAAGGGGTATTATTTCTTTCAGTATCCATGAAGAGAGCTTCATTATTCCATTCTTTATTATTACATTGGAATAACCCGTCATGCATGCATTACCATCGCATGCATGGTGAATTCTTTGTTATTACATTAGAATATCCTCAGATGTCAAGTGATTACGCTAGACCATGCGGGTTCCATTCTTTTTATTATTCTTTGGAAGAACTCGTCTGCATGCGATTCTATCGCACGCATGGTGAATTCTTTGTTATTCCATTCTTTATTATTTTGTTGGAATAAATGCATGCGTCTCGCAAGCGCTTCTATCGCGTATGGTGAATTCTTTGTTATTCCATTTTTATTATTCGTTGGAATATCACCCGCATGCGTGATGGATTACGTATGACTGGTTCCATTCTTTATTATTTGTTGGAATAACCTGTCTATGTTGATTATCACATGTATGGAGAATGATCCTTTGTATTCATTCCTTATTAAATTATGGAAATGATCTGTCTATGTGGATTACCGCATGGCAGGTGAAAATCTATTTGCAGTTTCATATATTCTATAATACTCATTTGGTTAAAGTTTTGGCTTCTATACTCCATGAAATTAGTAGAATATCACGGATATTTGCGCTTCATCCGTATCTTTTCATGGAAATATTCTTTCGAGCATTCTTGAATTTTACTCACAAAGCAAAGATTATGTTGATAATTTGGGCGTAATTGATTTCAAGATAAATTAACTTATAAATCTTTAAAATTTATTCTTGAACTTGTTTTATTGAATTATTATGTCATTGTCATCATCCTCATGCTTATATTGTGATGAAAGTCATCTTTAGCTTACGTGCATAGATGGACTTGGTATGATTATGACCGAGGATTATTCTCAGTATAATCGTGACTGTAATAATATAAATGATGTGGTAAAAGTCCTCATTGGCACTGTAGTGCATTGGTGGGCGAGTTTTTGGTATAATTATGACCGAGAGATTATTCGGTATAGTCATAACCATTGATGATTTAATGAATATCCTTGGCCCAGAGTGTGTGGGATGACTTCGATGATGTGGTTTATTTATTAATTCGAGTCTCGGTGATAAAATTGATGAAAATATTTTAAATCATAGAAGATAGTAGATATCATGCTCTACTTGACTCTTCTAATGGATTGCTTATTCTACCGCATGACTAAACTTAATGTTTATTGTATTTTATCGGTTTAACATTGTTGAAGACTAATGATAATTTATTCTGCATTATCTTAGTCATAAAATTTCTTCTTGGGCTAGTTGAGCTCACCCTTTCTTTCCTTTGTTCTCTTCAGAAATGAGAAGCGTAGTCGGGACTAGTCAGGGAAGCGAGTGCTTGGTCCGGATGATAGCATTAGTAGTCCTCACTATTCTGTTAAATAGTGTGACAATAAATGTAATGAGGACTCCATTGAGTTTGGATATTGTCTAGATGACAATATTTTTATTAAAACTCTTAGATTATGTTTTGTCGTATTTTACACGACTGTTGTATAATTAAGTTGTATTTAAATTTTGTCCCATGTATTTGGCGACTCAAGATGGGTGATGTATACCTATTTTGGGGGCGTCACATGGTTGTTAAATATTGCGAATTATAATAATGATGATAAATGTTGTTAAAAATATTGAGAGGATTTTTATGAAGTAGTTGTTGTAAATTTTGCTTATTATTTGGATCCCCATTTATCCATTTTTAAAATAATCGATAGAAAGTTGTTTAGTATAAATATAATGGGACCCACTTGTGATTATGAGATGTTGGTGGGAGGGGAACAGGTGGGGCCCACGTGTGGAAGCAAAATGAAAGGGGTTTGGATTTTGAATTCACGGGTGGTTGATTTGTTTATATATATATATATATATATATATATATATATGATTGTGGTGGAAGAATTTGGTTATATATATATATGATTTTGGTGTATATGAAATGTCTTGGGGGATGAATTAAAAAGGGAGTCACGGGTGGTTGAAATTTTTCTTATAAACATGTGTTATATATATATATATATAATATTATAAAGTTTTGTTTTATTTGATTATTAAATTATTATTTGAAAATCAGGCGTCTTTGAAATTGAAAAGTTCAGCCCGTGAATGATTTCGTCCGATTTCCTACTGTACAGTCCGTGAGAAAATTCAAATAGTATCCTGTCTATTCTCCTATAGATAGGATGCTTAGTTAGAATTAAAAATCACACCAGAATAAGAGAACTCTTCTTCTATAATATTGAGCATATTTCTTTCGAGTTTTAGAAAGCTTTGAGTGTAGAAAATAGTGAAAGTTTTCTTTAAGAATATATCCGCTATACCGGTTGGAATACTCTTCTTTTTGAGGTAAGGGGTATTATTTCTTTCGTATTCATGAAGAGAATTATTTTCTTTCAATACTCATAAGGGGAATTATTTCTTTCGTATTCATGAAGAGAATTATTTTCTTTCAATACTCGTAAGGGGTATTATTTATTTTACATTCTGAAGAGATATTATTTTTCGTATTCGTATGAATATTATTTTCGTTCAATATTCATACGAAATTTTATTTCGTTCAATATTCGCAAGAAATATTATATTCGTTTAATATTCGTAATGAATATTATTTTCGTTTAATATTCGTAAGGGTTCAATATTCACTTGAAATAATATTTTCTTTCATACTCTGTAGTATATAAGCAATATTATTTCGTTTTAGATTTCGAATTCTATACGCATTTGGTTAAAGTTTTGGCTTCTATACTCCATGAAATTAGTAGAATATCCTTGATATTTGCGCTTCATCCAGTATCTTTTCATTGAAATATTATTCCGAGCATTTTTGATAAGTTTTAACTTTTTCATGTCGGAGTACTATTCACGGGGTTACTATTCCCAAAATACTATTCACGGGGTACTATTCACTCGAGTACTATTCACCCGGGGTACTATTCATCATAAAAATTGATTCGTTTTCGGTCCAAATTATTTTTGGTACAATATTATTCTTCAATTTTACTCCACAAAGTAGTATCATGTTGACAATTTGAACGTTATTAAATTTTGGATAAATTAAATTATAAATCTTTAAAATTTGTCCTTGAACTTGTTTATATTGAATTATTATGTCATTGTCAGCATCCTCATGCTTATATTGTTATGAAAGTCATCTTTGGCCGTAGTGCATAGATGGACTTGGTATGATTATGACCAGGGATTATCCGGTATAATCATGACCGTAATGTTATAAATGATGTGGTAAAAATCCTCATTGGCCCGTAGTGCATTGATGGGCAATTTTTGGTATGATTATGGCCATGGATTCTCTTCTTACCAAGGTGCAAAGATGGATTATTTTATGGCATGATCATGACCGTTGATGAAAACACGATTATCTTTGGCCAGTAGTGCATGAATAATTCATGGTCGTGATACTAAAGAATATCCTTGGCCCGTAGTGCAGGGATGATTCGATGATGTGGATTATTTATTAAGCTGAGTCTGAGCGATAAAATTGATGATAAACTTTTTAAATAATAGAAGATGGTAGATATTATGCTCTACTTGACTCTTCTAATGGATTGTTTATTCCGCTGCAGTTGTTGATCTAAAACTTGTTAGTCTATTATATTCTATCATTGTTGTTATCGTTGAAGGCTAACGATAATTTATTCTGTATCATATTAGTCATAATATTTCTTCCAAGGCTAGTTGAGCTCACCCTTTCGTTCACTGTTCTCTTCAGGAAATGAGAATATACCTGGGACTAGTCGGGGAATGGATTGATGGTCCAGATGTTTGCATTAGTAGTCCTCACTATGATACGTGAAATAGTGTGATAATAAATGTATTGAGCACTTATTTTGAGTTTGAATCTTTGCCTGAAGACAATATTTGTATTAAAACTCACATTTCATGTTGTATATTTAAGTTTGTATTTGTATTCTGTACCATGTATTTGGCGACTCAGAATGGGTGATGTATACCTATTTTGGGGGCGTCACAGTTGGTATCAAAGATTAGGGATATGATCCCTGGCTGAGATGTGAGACAAGAACTAGGATGGGAGAGACATGGAATTCCTTCGCTAGTATGACCTACCTAAGTTTAATTGGTATTTAATTGGCCGGTCAGAATATAGGGATAATATGTGGTATGTCAATTAACCCTTGTTTTGTGGCAGTATTTGAAAATGACATCCGAGAATGTTGAGAATAGCAATGGAGCATAGGAGACAGTTGAGTCACCATAGATCAATACCCAGGATAATGTACAATAAGAAAACAATAATCCTCGGGTAAATAACAACACCGATCAAATGATGAACGATGGGATGTTCAGAAGCTTTGTGCAGTTCATGCAACACCAAACGAGAGAGACTCCTGTTCATAATGCAGGTGGAATCAATGGCAACCCACGGTTGGTCATCGCTAAGCAGTTCAAGGAGCTGGGACCACCAAAGTTTTTGGGAAATCCAGAACCACTTAAGGTAGAGATGTGGATAAAGCAGATCACCAAGATATTTGATGTCTTGGAATGCTCAGAGTAGCAAAAGGTTCCATTCGCCACCTTTATGTTGCGTGAAGAAGCATATCATTGGTGGAAATCTGTAAAACGTACCCAACCTGATGCACTCAAGATGTCTTGGGAGAAGTTTCAAGAATTGTTCAACGACGAGTACTTTCCCGAAAGTATTCGTCACATGAAGGAGGTGAATTTATCAAGCTGGAGCAAAACAATATGACCGTATCGTAGTACGAGGCTAAGTTTGCAGAGTTATCCCGGTTTGCATCCCATTTGGTTGATAATGAGGAGCGAATGACGCGAATTTTTCTATGAGGTTTGAAACCCGATATACGTCAATACCTCATTTCTCACAAACTTTGTTTATATTCAGATGTTGTGAATAGGGCTCAGTTATTGGAGCGCGATAATTAGTCAGCACAACCAAAAGGCAGCGACCAACAACACGATAATAATCGTACCGGTGGCAACGACCATCAGAACAATGATAACCATGAGGATAGGAGGGACACATCCGTACAAACTGTACGCAGCAACCCAAAGCGTGTTTTAATTACGAAAGAGAAGGCCACCTAGCTCAATTTTATCGTATGGTGAAGTAAAGTACAGCTGGGATGATGACGCAAAAGGATGTCCCAGACAAGTCAAAGCTGGTAGTTTAAGTGAGAGTGTTTGTCGAGGAACCCGAACGAAGTTATCACGGGTAAGTTAATCATACTCTTGTGAAATCTATACCTTATTTGATACCGGTTCTACTCATTCTTTTATTTCTCCTACTTGCGCTCAATGTTTAAATTTGACTCCGGAGAAATTAGACTTTAACTTATCTGTTGAAACTCCGTTAGGAGAAACCTTCATTTCATGTGTTATCCAAGTCTTGGGATGAGATTCACAGTTTTGAATGATATTTCCATTGTTAATAAATTTCTTGACGTATTCTTGAAGACTTCTTGGCCTACCCTAGAGCGTGAAATCAAATTTTGTATTGACCCCAGTACAAAACCCCATTTCAAAAACTCTCAAGTATTTCTTCAACCAAAATGAACGTATTATGCGCTGAAGACGTTGTCTCGAGCTGTTGAAGATTACGACCATACCATTCAATACCATCCTAAAAAAGCGAACGTGGTAGTTGACGCGTTGAGTAGAAGATCATATGCGAGTGCGAATATACGAACCTACGTAAAGATAACGAATATACGATTAGAACCGACGTTAATCGATAATGTTAAAGCCACTCAAGCTATGGACCCGGAGCTGATGAACACGAAAAAGAAGGTTCAAGAGGGCGTTATTCTAGGAGCAAGAGTTGATGAAGAGAGGAAATCTCAACCCTCGATTTAATTGGCCCATTTGAAATCCTCGATCGACTAGGAACTATGGTCTATAAACTCGCTTTACCGCCAAGTATGTCGCGTGTTCATAACGTTTTTCACGTATCGATATTACGTAAATATGTGGACGACCCGAACCACTTTATTAATTTATAACCGGACGAGATAGCGAAAGATTAAACGTATGAAGAGGTACCTGTTAAAATCTTGGATAAGAAGGAATATATTCTACGCTCAAAGGTTATACCTCAAGAGTTAGAATCTGACGAAGTGTCCTCATCTGTTCGGCATACCAGGTACGTACGTAAATTTCGAGGGCAAAATTTCATAAGGAGGGGAGATTGTGAGACCCCAAATTTTGTGAATAAAGATTAATTTTCTCAAAACATTTTTTTTAAGTATTATGGTGTGGATTTGATATAATGTTATAGTTGTGGGTAATATTTATAAATTTTGCAAAGTATGCAAGTTGTTATATTATATTCGATTGGTCGGGGAATATTCTTTGTGTCGGGGAATATTAAATGCGACGCAAGACAATTATTAGTGGACCCCACAATAGAATTATCATTTGAATGAGAAAATGATGAAATATCTTTTTACGAAAATAACGTACGGACGCTTTATCGTTAAAACTGTTGAACTACCTAGTAGTAAAAGTACAAAGAATATGCTGTGGTCGTTGACATAGTAGCACATGGTATTGATTATTGATGCTTACGTGAGAAGTCACCCGCTTTTGTTCAATTATTACATAAAGAATTCTTTGCATAGTATCTCACATATTATTTGATTCAATTATTGTCAATATTTTATATATTATTAAATTAATAATTGAGATGAAAAGTTATTCATGTTATTATTTGAAATATTGACGATGTCTAGAAGTTCTTTCAAGGAGAGGTTTGGTCACCTAATTGCGCGCCAATAGGGAGAAATCCTTATTGGAACGCCCCCTCTTTCCTGGGAACGACATGGTTGTTAAATATTGCGAATTATAATAATGATGATAAATGTTGTTAAAAATATTGAGAGAATTTTTATGAAGTAGTTGTTGTAAATTTTGCTTATTATTTGGATCCCCATTTACCCATTTTTAAAATAATCGGTAGAAAGTTGTTTAGTATAAATATAATGGGACCCACATGTGATTATGAGATGTTGGTGGGAGGGGAACACGTGTGGCCCACTTGTGGAAACAAAATTAAAGGGGTTTGGATTTTGAATTCACGGGTGGTTGATTTGGTTATATATATATATATATATATATATATATATATATATGATTTTGTGTATATGAAATGTCTTCGAGGATGAATTAAAAAGTGAGTCATGGGTGGTTAAAATTTTCTTATAAACATGTGTTATATATATATATATATATATATATATATATATACACACACACACACACACACACACACACACACACACACATATATATATATATATATATATATATATTGAAAAGTTTAAATTAGTGAATGATTTAGCCCAATTTTCTCTTTATGCGATACTGTGAGAAAATTTAAATAGTATCCTTTCTATTCTCTTATAAATAAGATGCTTAGTTAGAATTAATAATCACACCAGAATAAGAGAATTCTTCTTCTATAATATTGAGCATATTTGTTTTGAGTTTTAGAAAGCTTTGAGTGTAGAAAATAGTGAAGGTTTTCTTCAAGAATATATCCGCTATACCGGTTGGAATACTCTTCTTTTTGAGGTAAGGGGTATTATTTCTTTCGTATTTATGAAGAGAATTATTTTCTTTCAATACTCATAAGGGGAATTATTTCTTTCGTATTCATGAAGAGAATTATTTTCTTTCAATACTCGTAAGTGGTATTATTTATTTCACATTCTGAAGAGATATTATTTTTCGTATTCATATGAATATTATTTCCGTTCAATATTCATACGAAATTTTATTTCGTTCAATATTCGCAAGAAATATTATATTCGTTTAAAATTCATAATGAATATTATTTTTGTTTAATATTCGTAAGGGTTCAATATTCACTTGAAATAATATTTTCTTTCATACTCTATAGTTTGTAAGTAATATTATTTCGTTTTAGATTTTGAATTCTATACTCATTTGGTTAAAGTTTTGGCTTCTATACTCCATGAAATTAGTAGAATATCCTTGATATTTGCGCTTCATCCAGTATCTTTTCATGGAAATATTATTCCGAGCATTCTTGATAAGTTTTAACTTTTTCATGTCGGAGTACTATTCACGGGGTTACTATTCCCAAAATACTATTCACGGGGTACTATTCACTCGAGTACTATTCACCCGGGGTACTATTCATGATAAATATTGATTCGTTTTCGGTCCAAATTATTTTTTGTACAATATTATTCTTGAATTTTACTCCACAAAGCAGTATCATGTTGACAATTTGAACGTTATTGAATTTTGGATAAATTAAATTATAAATCTTTAAAATTTGTCCTTGAACTTGTTTTTATTGAATTATTATGTCATTGTCATCATCCTCATGCTTATATTGTTATGAAAGTCATCTTTGGCCGTAGTGTATAGATGGACTTGGTATGATTATGACCATGGATTATTCGGTATAATCATGACCGTAATGTTACAAATGATGTTGTAAAAATCCTCATTGTCCCGTAGTGCATTGATGGGCAATTTTTGGTATGATTATGGCCATGGATTCTATTCGGCCAAGGGTGCAAAGATGAATTATTTTATGGCATGATCATGACCGTTGATGAAAACATGATTATCTTTGGCTCGTAGTGCATGAATAATTCGTGGTCGTGATACTAAAGAATATCCTTGGCCCGTAGTGCAGGTATGATTCGATGATGTGGATTATTTATTAAGCCGAGTCTCAGTGATAAAATTGATGATAAACTTTTTAAATAATAGAAGATGGTAGATATTATGCTCTACTTGACTCTTCTAATGGATTGCTTATTCCACTGCAGTTGTTGATCTAAAACTTGTTGTCTATTATATTCTATCAGTTGTTATACTGTTGAAGGCTAACGATAATTTATTCTGCGTCATCTTAGTCATAATATTTCTTACTGGGCTAGTTGAGCTCACCCTTTCTATCACTGTTCTCTTCAGGAAATGAGAATATACCTGGGACTAGTCGGGGAATGGATTGACGGTCCAGATGTTTGCATTAGTAATCCTCACTATTCTGTGAAATAGTGTGATAATAAATGTATTGAGCACTTATTTTGAGTTTGAATACTGCCTAGAAGACAATATTTGTATTAAAACTCACAGCTCATGTTGTATATTTAAGTTTGTATTTGTATTCTGTACCATGTATTTGGCGACTCAGAATGGGTGATGTATACCTATTTTGGGGGTGTCACAGTTGGTATCAAAGACTAGGGATATGATCCCTGGCTGAGATGTGAGACAAGAACTAGGAGGGGAGAGACATGGAATTCCTTCCCTAGTATGACTTACCTAAGTTTAATTGGTATTTAATTGGCTGGTCAGAGTATAGGGATAATATGTGGTATGTCAATTAACCCTTGTTTTGTGTCAGTATTTGAAAATGACATCCGAGAATGTTGAGAATAGCAATGGATCATAGGAGACAGTTGAGTCACCATAGATCAATACCCAGGATAATGTGCAACAGGAAAACAATAATCCTCGGGTAAATAACAGCACCGATCAAATGATGAACGATGGGATGTTAAGAGGCTTTGTGCAGTTCATGCAACACCAAACGAGAGAGACACCTGTTCATAATGCAGGTGGAATCAATGGCAACCCACGGTTGGTCACCGCTAAGCAGTTCAAGGAGCTGGGACCATCGAAGTTTTTGGGAAAGCCAGAACCACTTAAGGCAGAGACGTGGATAAAGCAGATCACCAAGATATTTGATGTCTTGGAATGCTCAGAGTAGCAAAAGGTTCCATTCGCCACCTTTATGTTGCGTGAAGAAGTAGATCATTGGTGGGAATCTGTAAAATGTACCTAACCTGATGCACTCAAGATGTCTTGGGAGAAGTTTCAAGAATTGTTCAACGACAAGTACTTTCCCGAAAGTATTCGTCACATGAAGGAGGTGGAATTTATCAAGCTAGAGCAAAACAATATGACCGTATCGCAGTACGAGGCTAAGTTTGCAGAGTTATCTCGGTTTGCATCCCATTTGGTTGATAATGAGGAGCGAATGACGCGAATTTTTTTGCGAGGTTTGAAACCCGATATACGTCAATACCTCATTTCTCACAAACTTTGTTTATATTTAGATATTGTGAATAAGGCTCAATTATTGGAGGCGATAATGAGTCAGCACAACCAAAAGGCAGCGACCAACAACACGATAATAATCGTACCGGTGGCAACGGCGATCAGAACAATGATAACCATGCGGACAGGAGGGACACATCCGTACAAACTGTACGCAACAACCCAAAGCGTGTTTTAATTGCGGAAGAGAAGGCCACCTAACTCATTTTTATCGTATGGTGAAGTAAAGTCCAGCTGGGATGATGACGCCAAAGGATGTCCCAGACTAGTTAAAGCCGGTGGTTTAAGTGAGAGTGTTTATCGAGGAACCCAAACGAAGTTGTCACGGGTAAGTTAATCATAAACTCTTGTGAAATCTATACCTTATTTGATACCGGTTATACTCATTCTTTTATTTCTCCTACTTGCGCTCAATGTTTAAATTTGACTCCGGAGAAATTAGACTTTAACTTATCTGTTGAAACTCCGTTAGGAGAAACCTTCATTTCATGTGTTATCCAAGTCTTGGGATGAGATTCACAGTTTTGAATGATATTTCCATTGTTAATAAATTTCCTGACGTATTCCTGAAGACTTCTTGGCCTACCCCAGAGCGTGAAATCAAATTTTGTATTGACCCCAGTACAAAACCCCATTTCTAAAACCCTCAAGTATTTCTTCAACCAAAACGAACGTATTATGCGCTGAAGACGTTGTCTCGAGCTGTTGAAGATTATGACCATACCATTCAATACCATCCTAAAAAAGCGAACGTGATAGTTGATGCGTTGAGTAGAATATCATATGCGAGTGCGAATATACGAACCTACGTAAAGATAAGCGAATATACGATTAGAACCGACGATAATCGATAATGTTAAAGCCGCTCAAGCTATGGACCCGGAGCTGATGAACACAAAAAAGAAGGTTCAAGAGGGCGTTATTTTAGGAGCAAGAGTTGATGAACAGAGGAAATCTCAACCCTCGATTTAATTGGCCCATTTAAAATCCTCGATCGAGTAGGAACTGTGGTCTATAAACTCGCTTTACCACCAAGTATGTCGCTTGTTCATAACGTTTTTCACGTATCGATATTACGTAAATATGTGGACGACCCGAACCACATTATTAATTTATAACCGGACGAGATAACGGAAGATTAAACGTATGAAGAGGTACCTGTTAAAATCTTGGATAAGAAGGAATATATTCTACGCTCAAAGGTTATACCTCAAGAGTTAGAATCTGACGAAGTGTCCTCATCATTAAGCATACCAAATGCGTCGCGTAAATTTCGAGGCAAAATTTCATAAGGAGGGAGATTGTGAGACCCCAAATTTTGTGAATAAAGATTAATTTTCTCAAAATATTTTTTTTAAGTATTATGGTGTGGATTTGATATAATGTTATAGTTGTGGGTAATATTTATAAATTTTGCAAAGTATGCAAGTTGTTATATTATATTCGATTGGTCGGGGAATATTCTTTGTGTCGGGGAATATTCGTACGATGACACAATCATTGGTGGACCCCACAACAGAATTTTTGTCGGAATGAGAAAATGACAGAAATATCATTTTATGAAAATAACGGCGGAAGTTTTACCGTTAAAACTGTTGAACTACCTAGTAGTAAAAGTCCGATGTCTGGCGTGGTTGCATAGTAGCACATGGTATTGATTATTGATGCTTACGTGAGAAGTCACTCAGTTTTGTTCAATTATTGCTACAGTAATTGCTGCATAGTATCTCACGCTATTTGATTCAATTATTGTCGATATTTTATATATTAATAAATTAATAATTGGGATAACAATTTATTCATGTTATTATTTGAAATATTGACGATGTCTAGAAGTTTCATCGAGGAGAGGTTTGGTACGCTCTAATAAGCGCCGCTTGATAGGGAGAAATCCTTATTATCGCACCCCTCTTCTGGGAGCGACATGGATGTTAAATATTGCAATTATAATAATGATGATAAATGTTGTTAAAAATATTGAGAGAATTTTTATGAAGTAGTTGTTGTAAATTTTGCTTATTATTTGGATCCCCATTTATGCATTTTTAAAATAATCGGTAGAAAGTTGTTTAGTATAAATATAATGGGACGCACATGTGATTATGAGATGTTGGTGGGAGGGGAACACGTGGGGCCCACGTGTGGAAGCAAAATTAAAGGGGTTTGGATTTTGAATTCACGGGTGGTTGATTTTGTTTATATATATATATATGATTTTGGTGTATATGAAATGTCTTGGAGGATGAATTAAAAAGGGAGTCACGGGTGGTTGAAAATTTTGTTATAAACTTGTGTTATATATATAACACACACACACATATATATATATATATATATTGAAAAGTTCAGCCCGTGAATGATTTCGTCCGATTTCCTACTGTGCAGTCCGTGAGAAAATTCAAATAGTATCCTTTCTATTCTCCTATAAATAAGATGCTTAGTTAGAATTAATAATCATATCAGAATAAGAGAATTCTTCTTTTATAATATTGAGCATATTTCTTTCGAGTTTGAGAAAGCTTTGAGTGTAGAAAATAGTGAAAGTTTTCTTCAAGAATATATCCGCTATACCGGTTGGAATACTCTTCTTTTTGAGGTAAGGGATATTATTTCTTTTGTATTCATGAAGAGAATTATTTTCTTTCAATACTCATAAGGGGAATTATTTCTTTCATATTCATGAAGAGAATTATTTTCTTTCAATACTCGTAAGGGGTATTATTTATTTCACATTTTGAAGAGATATTATTTTTCGTATTCGTATGAATATTATTTCCGTTCAATATTCATACAAAATTTTATTTCGTTCAATATTCGCAAGAAATATTATATTCGTTTAATATTCGTAATGAATATTATTTTCGTTTAATATTCGTAAGGGTTCAATATTCACTTGAAATAATATTTTCTTTCATACTCTGTAGTATGTAAATATTATTATTTCGTTTCAGATTTCGAATTCTATACTCATTTGGTTAAAGTTTGGCTTCTATACTCCATGACATTAGTAGAATATCCTTGATATTTGCACTTCATACAGTATCTTTTCATGAAAATATTATTCCGAGCATTCTTGATAAGTTTTAACCTTTTCATGTCGGAGTACTATTCACGGGGTTACTATTCCCGAAATACTATTCACGGGGTATTATTCACTCGAGTACTATTCACCCGGGGTACTATTCATGATAAAAATTGATTCGTTTTCGGTCCAAATTATTTTTGGTACAATATTATTCTTGAATTTTACTCCACAAAGCAGTATCATGTTGACAATTTGAACGTTATTAAATTTTGGATAAATTAAATTATAAATCTTTAAAATTTGTCCTTGAACTTGTTTTATTGAATTATTATGTCATTGTCATCATCCACATGCTTATATTATTATGAAAGTCATCTTTGACCGTAGTGCATAGATGGACTTGGTATGATTATGACCAGGGATTATTTGGTATAATCATGACCGTAATGTTACAAATGATGTGGTAAAAATCCTCATTGGCCCGTAGTGCATTGATGGGCAATTTTTGGTATGATTATGGCCATGGATTCTCTTCAGCCAATAGTGCAAAAATGAATTATTTTATGGCATGATCATGACCGTTGATGAAAACACAATTATCATGACAAATTTGTAATTAATGAATCCTTTCCAGACGAGCAGTTGTTTGTGGTGAAAGGGGAAGTGCCATGGTTTGCAGACTACGCGAACTACTTGGTGAGTAAGATGGTACCTTCTGATTTGGTGGGTCATCAAAATAAAAAATTTCTGCATGATGTTAAATGGTTTATATGGGATGTGCCATACTTGTTTAAACAGTGTGCTGATCAAATGATAAGAAGGTGCATCCCATATAGCGAGGTTGAGGGTATTCTGCAGGATTGTCATTCTTCTGTGTATGGGGGAGAGTGAACAACGGCTAGAGTGCTACAAGCAGGATTCTACTGGCCGACAATTTTCAAGGATGCGTACAGTTTTGTCCAGAGGTGTGATAGATGTCAGAGAGTTGGGAACATCTCGAAAAGAAATGAAATGCCATTGAATACGATCCTTGAAGTAGAAATTTTTGATGTGTGGGGGATTGATTTCATGGGCCCTTTTGTTTCTTCTTGCGGAAATCTCTACATCTTCCTCGCAGTGGATTATGTGTCGAAGTGGGTAGAAGCGGCAGCTCTTCCAATAAATGATGCTAAAGTAGTCCTCAGGTTTTTGCAGAATAATATCTTCACGAGGTTTGGGACTCCTAATGCCATCATTAGTGATAAAGGCAGTCATTTCTGCAACAAGAAGTTTACAGCTTTTGTGATGCCCCCAAAATAGGTATATATTACCTATTCTGAGTTGCCAAATACATGGTACAGAATACAAATACAATCTTTAATATACAACAAGAGAGCTGTGAGTTTTAATACAAATATTGTCTTCTAGATAATATTCACTCTCAGAATAAGTCCTCATTACATTTATTGTTACACTATTTAACAGAATAGTGAGGACTACTAATACTATCATCGGAGATAGTCACTCTCCGTTCACGACTAGTCCAAGCCACGTTCTCATTTCCTGAAGAGAACAGTGAAAGAATGGGTGAGCTCAACTAGTCCAATAAGAAATATTATGACTAAGATAATGCATAATAAATTATCATTAGTCTTCAACAATGTTAAACTGATAAAATATAATAGACATCAAGTTTAACTGCAGCGGAACAAGCAATCCATTAAAAGAGTCAAGTAGAGAATAAAATCTACTATCTTTTATGATTTAAAAGGTTTTTCATCACTTTTATCGTTGGGACTCAGCTTAATAAATAAATCACATCATCCTTGCTCTACGACCAAGGATATTCATTAGTATCACAACCACAAATTATCCATGCATTATGAGCCAAGGATATTCGTGTATTCATCAATGGTCATGATCATGCCAACAACTGTCCATCAATGCACTACGGGCCAATGAGGACTTTTACCACATCATTTGTAACATTACGGTCATGATTATACCGAATAATCCCTAGTCATAATCATACCAAGTCCATCTATGCACAATAGGCCACAGATGACTTTCAACATAATATAAGCATGAGGATGATGACAATGATATAAGAATCCAATAAAACAAGTTCAAGAATTAATTTATCCAGAATTCAATAACGTCCAAATTGTCAACATGATCATCGCTTTGTAGATTAAAATTCAAGAATGCTCGGAAGAATATTTCCATGAAAGATCTTTGGATGAAGCGCCAAATATCAAGGATATTCCACTAATTTCATGGAGTATATAAGCCAAAAAATTTAACCAATGAGTACAATAAAGAATGAAATAACAAAAGAAATCACCGTGCATGCGATAGATCCATACAGATAGGTTATTCCAATGAGAATAATAAATAATAGAATCGGTCATGCATAAACATAACGCATGTGAGGATATTCAATGAATAATAAATAATGGAACCAGGTCATGCGTAAATGCACAGACAGGATATTCCAACAGAATAATTAACAACGGAACCAGGTCATACGTAAACGCACAGACACGATGTTCCAACAGAATAATAAATAACGGAACCAGGTCATGCGTAACGTACAGACAGGATGTTCCAACAGAATAATAAAGAATGGAATAACAAAAGAATTTCACCATGTATGCGGTACTTCACATAGACAGGTTATTCCAACATAATAATAAAGAATGGAATAACAAAAGAATTTCACCACGTATGCGGTACTTCGTATAGACAGGTTATTCCAGCATAATAACAAAGAATGGAATAACAGAAGTTCTCTTCATGAAGACGAAAGAAAGAAATAATACCCCTTACCTTATAAAGAAGACTACTCCGACGGTAGGGCGGGGATATACTTGAAGAAACTTGCACTACGCTCAAAGCTTTCTTAAACGCTAAAGAAAGACGCTCAAGATTATAGAAGAAGAATTCTCTCCACAGTTTCTGTAAGACCCCAACTTTTACGAATAAAGATGAATTTTCTATAATTATCATTTTTAAATATTATGGAATGAATTTGATATAATGTTATAGTTGTGGGTAATATTTAGAAATTTTGCAAAGTACGCAAGTTGTTTATAATATTCGATTGGTCGGGAAATATTTGTTTTAACAGGAAATATTCGTACGACGACACAATCATTGGTGGACCCCACAATGGAATTATTGTCGGATTGAGAAAACGACAAAATTTTTTTATAAAAATAACGGCAGAAGTTTTACCGTTAACTGTTGAAACACCCAGTGTTAAAAGTACAGGAATACGCGTGGTTGTATAGTAGCACACAGTATTGATTATTGATGCTTACGTGAGAAGTCACTCAGTTTTGTTCAATTATTGCTTCAGTAATTACTGCATAGTATCTCACGTTATTTGATTCAATTATTGTCAATATTTTATATATTATTAAATCAATAATTGAGATAACAAAGTTGTTAATATTATTATTTGTATTATTAATGATGTCTAGAAGTTACGCGAGGAGAGGTTTGGTCACCTAATTTGCTTTTGATAGGGAGAAATCCTTATTAGAAAGCCCCTTTTTCCTAGAACGACACAGTCGATTAATAGTGTGAATTATGATAATGATGATGAAGTTTTGTTTTATTAGTATTATTAATGTAATAAAAGCAGAAAAGCTTTTTTATATAAAATAGAATACTTTTATAAAGTTATTCGTTTTATTAGGCTAATAGTAAAATCTTTTTTATATAAAAATGAATACTTTTATAAAATTATCTGTTTTATTAGACAATAATTAGAATATATTATATTTTATTATGCATAGTATTTGCATAGTAAAATCTTTTTATATAAAACAAAATACTTTTATAAAGTTATTCATTTTATTAGATTATAAATAGAATATATTATATTTTATTGTAAACCAATACTGACCGTCTGTTTAAAAGTAAATCAACTGGACCGTTCATGGATTGGTTCTTATTAGATCCATTCTTCTATAAATAGAAGCTCATTCTTTCATTATTTCTTACGAATTTACTGAAACCCTAGAGAGAAAAACTATGGAGAGAATTCTTCTTCTATAATCTTGAGCGTATTTCTTTAGCGTTTAAGAAAGCTTTGAGCATAGTGCAAGTTTCTTCAAGTATATTCCCACCCTACCGTCGGAGTACTCTTCTTTATAAGGTAAAGGGTATTATTTCTTTCGTATTCATGAAGAGAACTTACATTATTCCATTTTTTATTACATTGGAATAACTTGTATACAGATCTACCCTATACTTGGTGAAATTCTTACGTTATTCCATTCTTTATCATTATGTTGGAATAACGCATACATGTGAAGTACCGCATACATGGTGAAATTCTTACGTTATTCCATTCTTTATTATTACATTTGGAACATCCCATGCGTGCGTTTTTGTTGAACACAGTTCCATCTTTATTATTCTCGTTAGAATATCCTGTTTGTGCATTTTGTGGGACTGGTTCCGTTATTTATTATTACATTGGAATAACTGCTCTATAATGGCACCGCATGCATGGTGATTTTTGTTGTTATTCCATTCTTTATTATTCTATTGGAATATCCGCCGGTGCGCAAATACATTACACGATTGGTTCCGTTATTTATTATTCATTGGAATAACTTTTGTCATCTGATACCGCATACATGGTGATTTCTTTTGTTATTCCATTCTTTATTATATTCATTTGGTTAAAGTTTTGATTTCTATACTCCATGAAATTAGTGGAATATCCTTGATATTTGCGCTTCATCCAGTATCTTTTCATGGAAATATTCTTCTGAGCATTCTTAAATTTTACTCTACAACAAAGTATCATGTTGACAATTTGGACGTTATTAGTTCTTGGATAAATTAATTCTTGAACTTGTTTTTATTGAATTCTTATATCATTGTCATCATCCTCATGTTTATATTTTTGTTGAAAGTCATCTGTGGCCTATTGTGTATAGATGGACTTGGTATGATTATGACCAGGGATTATTCGGTGTAATCATGACCGTAATGTTACAAATGATGTGATAAAAGTCCTCATTGGCCCGTAGTGCATTGATGGACAATTGTTGGCATGATCATGACCATTGATGAATACACGAATATCCTTGGCTCGTAGTGCATGGATAATTTATGGTCGTGATACTAATGAATATCCTTGGCCGTAGTGTAGGGATGATGTGGATTATTTATTAAGCTAAGTCCCAACGATAAAAGTGATGAAAAACCTTTTAAATCATAAAAGATAGTAGATTTTATTCTCTACTTAACTATTTTAATGGATTGTATGTTCCGCTGCAGTTAAACTTGATGTCTATTGTATTTTATCAGTTTAACATTGTTGAAGACTAATGATAATTTATTCTGCATTATCTTAGTCATAATATTTCTTACTAGGCTAGTTGAGCTCACCCTTTTACTTTCATTGTTCTCTTCAGGAAATGAGAACGTAACAAGGACTAGTCGGGGAACGGAGTGACGGTTCAGATAATAGCATTAGTAATCCTCACTATTCTGTTAAATAGTGAGATAATAAATATAATGAGAACTCAATTGAGTGTGGATATTGTCTAGATGACAATATTTGTATTAAAATTCACAACATATGTTTTGTTGTATTTTACACGACTGTTGTATAATTAAGTTGTATTTGGATTTTGTACCATGTATTTGGCGACTCAAGATGGGTGATGTATACCTATTTTGGGGGCGTCACTGTTAGTATCAAAGCTTAGGGATATGATCCCTGACTAAGATTTGAGACAAGAACTAGGAGGGGAGAGACGGGGAATTCCTTCGCTAGTATGACCTACCTAAGTTTATTTGGCATTTAATTGGTCGGTCAGAGTATAGGGATAATATGTGATATGTTAATTAACCCTTATTTTGTGGCAGTATTTGAAAATGGCATCCGAGAATGTTCAGAACATCAATGGAGCACAGGAGACCGTTGAGTCTTCACAGATCAATAATCAAGATAATGTACACCAGGAAGGTGACAATCCTCATGCAAACAACAACACTGACCAAATGATGAATGATGGAATGTTGGAGCTTTTTCGCAATTCATGCAACATCGAGCAAGAGAGACTCTGTCCAAAATGCAGGTGGAAACACGGCAACTCTCCGAGCGGTCCCATTGCTTGATTCAAGGAACTGGGACCACTAGAGTTTTTAGAGAGCCAAAACCACTTAAAGGCGGAGGCGTGGATAAAGCAGATCTTCAAGATATTTGATGTCTTGGGATGCTCGAGGAGCAAAAGGTTCCCTTTGCCACCTTCATGTTGCGTGCAGAGGCAGATTACTGGTGGGAATCAGAAAAAGCGTACTCAACCCCGCCGTGATCAAGATGAATTAGGAGAAGTTCCAAGAATTTTTCAACGACAAGTACTTTTCTGAAAGTATTCGTCACATGAAAGAGGTAGAGTTCATTAAGCTGGAGAAAAACAACATGACTGTGTCGTAGTACGAAGCCAAGTTTGCCGAGTTGTCCCAGTTTGCATCCCATTTGGTTGATAACGAGGAGAGAATGACGCGAATGTTTCTAAGAGGTTTGAAACCCGAGATACGTCAATATCTTATCTCTCATAAACTGTGTTTGTATTCAGATGTTGTTAATAGGTCTCATTTATTAGAGCGCGATAATGAGTCAACCCAACTAGAAGAGAGCAGCCGGCAAAATGATAATATCAGTGATAACAATCATCGAAGCGGTGAAAATAAGCGTGAAGGGAATCAACATGCCAGAAATGGTAACTACTTCGGTGGTAATCATGGCCAAAATAATAAGAATGGACATTTCAAGAAGAGAAGATTCAACAATGATGGAAAGACGTCAGCACCAGCACCCGTGGTTAAGGAAGGAGAACGACCACCTATCATATGCTTCAAATGCGGAGGGGAAGGACACACCAGTCCAAACTGTGCGATGCCATCCAAAGCATGTTATAATTGTGGAAGAGAAGGTCACCTAGCTCAATTTTGTCATTCACCGAAGACAAGTTCAGCTAGGATGGAGGCACCAAAGGACCTCCCAGAAAAGTCAAAGCCAGTAGTGCAAGGGAAAGCGTTTGTCGTGACCTCTCAGAAAGCAAGGAACCCGAACGAGGTCATCACGGGTAAGCTTATCATAAACTCTAGCGAAGTATATACCTTATTTGATACCGGGTCTACCCATTCTTTTATTTCTCCTACTTGCGCTCAACGTTTAAATTTGACTCCGGAGAAATTAGACTTTGACTTATCTGTTAAAACTCTGTTTGGAGAAACCTTCATTACATCCACTGTTTATAAGTCTTGTTTGGTTCAAATCGGTACCCTCACATTACCTGTCGATCTTATTTCATTGAAAATACTTACATTTGATGTAATTCTAGGGATTGATTGGTTAACTACTCATCATGCAAAAATTGATTATTTTCGTAAGGTTGTTAGCTTTCATATTCCTAACCAACCTATTATACGAATTCAAGCAACCAAACCATTAAAATCAATCACTGTCATCTCAAGCCATAAAGCTATTCATTTATTGAAAAACGGATGTCAAGCTTTCTTAGCTCATGTCACGGATCTAAACAAAAATACGTCAGTTTTGAATGATATTTCTATTGTTAATGAATTTCCTGACATATTCCCTGAAGAACTTCCTGGCCTACCCCCAGAACATGAAATTGAATTTTGTATCGAGGTCAAGTTTTGGGCTTTGTACTGGGTTCAAGGTCGATACAAAATTTATGTCAAGTTTTGTTTTATTAGTATTATTAATGTAATAAAACAGAAAATATTTTTATATAAAATAGAATACTTTTATAAAGTTATTCGTTTTATTAGGCTAATAGTAAAATCTTTTTATATAAAATAGAATACTTTTATAAAATTATCTGTTTTATTAGACAATAATTAGAATATATTATATTTTATTATGCATAGTGTTTGCAATAGAGGTGTTCGTGGTGGACAGACAGAAAGTTACCTCAATTCTCTCTTTGACATGAGATTCAGAGACAGTCAAGCTAATTGACTATAACTTAGCGCTTGATGGGAGGCAACCCATTATTTCTATCTCTACTTTTTATTTATTTAGTTTAGGTTATTTTTGTTAGCTCATTTTCATTTTTAATTGTGATAGTTTGCTAGCTTTGCATAAATATAGTAGTAGCTGAATGTCATATGATTGTGTTTGTGCATAGCATCAAAATTATGGTATTAAGTTAGACACTCATGCTTACTCAATAATTCATGCCTTGACAGTGTTTATTTATGTCTATGTAGGTATCTTGGAGTGAATGCAGTACTGTCTTATAGTATTGAGAATGAAAATTAACAAGTCAGGAGAATCGGGACTCGGCGTGGTCTGCGCTAGACATGCTTTAAGAAGCTGCTACCTTGCCTTCAAGGAAGTCTGAACAAAAAAAAGTCACTCTCATGGCGCTGCATATATATACTTAAAAAAAGCAGCAGCGCAAGGCTGAACCGGAACTTGAAAAATTTTTGGTTTTTAAAACGTGATGTGGCTCATTTGTTCTATTAATTGAAATAACAGAAGGCGTATTCTATCTCGAATAAGTTACAAACTAAGCCATAACTCTCCTCTTCATTACGTGATTGTCGCTTCGGTGCTCACACCCACGATTATACCCACGATCCATATCGGTATTATAAAGCTAGGGTTTCAGATTGGGTTGTGCAGCATTCAGTTTGGGGGTACTCAATCATCGGCTAGCACTCATTATTCATTGCAAGGCAAATAATCCTCATTTTCTCTATCAATTTCCAATGGGTCCTAAGAGAGTACGTTCTGTCACTTCGTCATCATCATCTTCCTCTAGTAGTCAAGGGGAGGATGTTGTGGATTATACAAAATTTCTTAGTCTTAGACACACAAATAGAGTATTATAGAATCGTGGCCAAGACATTTATGAAGGAACGCGGGTTCAAAACTGAGAAGCAGGATGGCCAACTATGGGATATGATTCACAAAAGGGGATGGGTTGGACTGACTGCATCTCCTATGGCTGCCCCCATGGGTGTTGTTCGAGAATTCTATGCAAATGCAAAAGATACTATGAGTGGGTTATCCATGGTTCGAGGAGTTCAAGTGGATTTTTGACCTCCTGCAATCAGAGCAATCTTCGGGATATACGACACGCCACCAGCTGGGTATGATAATTAGGTCGCAGGTGCATATTTAGAAACTAATCTAGAAGTAGTCATTACTGAATTATGCGTTCCGGGAACGAAGTGGACTTGTAGGGCCAGAACGAATCAGCCTAAAATTTTCCCAGCCTCAGCCTTGAATCGGTATGTTAAAGCATGGAATTTGTTTATATGTGCCAAGCTCATTCCGTTATCTCATCAGCACGAAATCACAACTGAGAGGGCTATCATTCTGTGGGGAATAGTCATGGGCAAGTACATTGATGTGGGCCACCTCATTCATCAAAATATGTTACGCTATATGCGGGGGAGCACGACGGGGAGTATTCCACATGCGTCCGTTGTAGCTAGCCTATGTGCCCGTCAAGGAGTCCAGTGGGGTAATGAACAACTGCAGAACCCTAACCAAGATATCATTCATGCGACTATTACTAAATTCGATGATTGGGCGGGGGGTATACCGCACTCGAGAGGAAAAGGCTTTATCATTCAATCCTCATTCTCAGTGCCTCCACCATAGCCCACACAGGAACATGAAGCGGGAACATCGGCTCAAGCAACTGCTGCTACTAGGTATCAACAGCTCCGAAGGTTGGAGCAAAAGGTCGACGCAATGTATGATAACTTTGCAGCGTTTCCTACGGGGCTGACAAGGTCGTTGGCGGAGGCGTTTGCACATCAAGGGACCATGCTTGAGTGGCCACAGTTCAGGACGGCCGTGCCATATCCACCGACGGATTCACCACCCGACGAGGGTGGTGTAGCTGAGCAGTAGGGGAGTTTCTCTAACCCTTTACCTTCATTCATTGAGGCAATGAATATTATAAGTTTGGAGGTATTGGGGTAGTAGTGTAGTTGCATATAGTATTTGCATGCTTAGTTTAAATTGTGCATGTTTTATGTGTTAGAGAATAATTGCATATTATTTTTCTGTTTTCAGTCATTATTATTATGTGTGTTAGTTTATGTTTAGTTGCATTTGATGTTGAGTGCATGTCTCACAAATTCTAGCTTTATGGAAATTATGTCTAGCCGATGATGAACTTGAATTTTGAAGGATTGTTGAATTTAATGGATAACTTAAGCTTAGCTATAATGTTTTACATGATATGATCCATGATGCTATTTAAATGCTTTCGGTTTGCATTGCCGTGTTCACAATTGCTTGTAGGCACAAGAATTATGTGTTGCATTGCTCGATAGAAAATGTGGTTGTAAAAAGAGAATTATGTGGAAAATGGACTTAGACTGTACAAAACCTTGACAACCAAACTTTGGGAACACATGGGTATGCTATATATAAAAAAAAGAAAAAAAGAAAAGCAATAACGTGGCTAGTCTTATTTCGGGGCCCTTGTTACTTGAGTAAGTACGCCGTAGGGGTGTCTTAACACCTAGCACCTTAAGGTCTTTTATGGTCTGGGAGTCGTTGGGGTAGCATTGTTAGCCTAATGGAATGAGGCATTGCACAGTCATGTGAAAAAAAAAGAAAAGAAAATAATAATAATAATAATAATAATAATAATAATAATAATAATAATAATAATAATAATAATAATAATAATAATAATAATAATAATAATAATAATAATAATAAACACCGCGGGAAAGAGCAAAAATCGCCCTCGTGAGTAGAAATAAAGCAGTTAAACCCATTGTTGAACCTTAGTTTGTTTTGATATGTTGGAACAGTCTTTGTTGCATAAGTACACATGAATCTTGATTTAGACTGTAATTTTCTATGTTAAGTAGTTTAACATGTGTAATCTTTGCTCCAGTCAAGTTTTGGTGAACACAACACACACACAACATTTCTATAGCATGTATGGATTACTTGAGTGTATGATATTATGTCTATGGCTTAGTTTGAAGTTTTATTCTTGAATCCGGATAATTCACTGAGGCATGTTGGACTGAAATTCTGTTATAGCTGGAAGAATGTGAGACTCATTTGCATCATGATATAGTTGCATAGTATGTAGTTGCATTTTTAGTATTTATGTAATATGCATTGCTTGAGGGCAAGCAATAGTTCAAGTTTGGGAGTATTTGATAAGTAGGTTTTATGCCTACTTATTGGATATCAACTCACGAGAACTATGCCCCATCTCAAGTACATTTTAGTGTGTTTTTAGTTGCATTTCGTGTTATTTTGCATTACATATACAGAGAACTCCTTTGGTGTGAAAGTGCAGGAAATGGCATAGCTCGGCGTTGGAATGTGGCATGAGATCAGTGATGGCATGACATGAGAGTCGATTGGAGATAAGCAATTGAGCATTGAGGAAGGAAGAAGGAGTACCATTTGGACACGTAGCGATGGCAATGAGACAAAGATAGAATGCGAGGATTCGTGAGCCATAGCTGACAAAAGAGTTAAAACTCGCACACCCGCGTCATCATCAAACAGAGGCCAGAAACGCTACCAGGCGCGCCCGCGCTTGTCTTGTGTTAGAATCTCGCGCGGCCGTGCGCGTCGTTGACTGAAGCTGCTGACTTTATTTTAATTTTTAAAATTGAAGAGTTTGAGTTGGTTAAAACTATTCTGGTTGGTACCAGCCATATCTATCTATTGTTTTAACGTGTTTTTCACAATATAGAACTAGGGTTTTTATGCTTTGAGAGATTTTCCAACGTGAAGCCAAGCATAGACTTAATATTTTCTACTTCTCCTTTGGAATTCAATCATTGTGGATGGCTTACTTTTATGTTGCTGGAGATTATTGAGGATTTGAATATCATGTTTGGATTACAATCAGCAATTGGGTTTGATCAATTCTATTTTCTCTCTTTCAATTGTTTAATTATTTTCCATGTATTTCTTTGATCCCATAATGGCTTTTGGTTCAGTTATGAACTAAACTTCATTATGGGATTCTAACGGAGTTTAATATATAGTTTAATTGATTGCTTGATTGTTAGACTGTTAGCGTATCATCAGGAATTTCTATTATGGTTGATTTGATTACATGAATGCTTGATCACCATTCTTTTTATATGCTTGTATGGAGTTGAAAAATAACATGCGAGTATGGTTGTAATCATGATAGCATGCGTATATGGGGTTGTTTTACTTAGCTTTATATTTTGTGAATCGGATAGACATATACTGTTTCACCGTGTGAGTTATATAAAAGGCTTGTGCTTAAATTCAATATGGCTGTAATTTCACATAGAAATATAGTGAGGTTGGTTTTATTGACAATTGCATGATGTCTATTGTATGTGGATGTTATGTAAGTAGGTCATAATACATTGAAAAATGGTTATGTCTACATACGCGCCCTTGGCTAATTTTCTGTGATACGTGAATAGTCTTGCATGATGGTGGTGATTAGATGAACTATTAAATGAAGTTAGGATCCCATTATTTCCAGATTTGATTTATTACATTTATATTCTTCTTTTAGTTATTATTTGAGTTTAGAGTAATTAAAAATCATAAGCGTTCGTTTAAGCATATAAAAATAGTGACATAGTTGATGCATAATAATTAAATTTTGAAACCTTTCTCCGTGGATCGATACTTTACTTACTCCATATTACTTGTTGACCCGTGCATACTTGTATGAGTTAGAGTCCTTTTGTTAGAATTAAAAAGGAGGCAACAATACTTCACCCTTTCTGAGGCAATTTGGAGTTTGTTTTAACTTTTGGGCTCTTGTGCTCCATTTCATTGTGCTTTTTATTCGCGACCTGACTAGATTGATGAACTTGATGTCGCTGGTGGGTGCGGCCTGTTCTTTCATTGCCCAGGTTTGAACTTTGGTGTAGAGGCCTCGATTGGTGAGGACTTGGTGCAGGTTTACATGTTTGATAATGAAGATTTCAGTTGCTAGACCTTTTATCGTCGGGCGTCTATTTTTTTGAGTTAAGGGTTCCCCTGGGAATTTGTCACTTCTTTTGTTGTGGCAAGCTTATGTTACTGTAACTTCTTAGGAGTTCTCTATTTTCTTTTGATGAGAAGTTTGATCCCGCCTTAGACTCTTTCCATTTCTTAGAATTGGAAAATGCCCTAGCCTTTTCGCATGTTTTTACCAAGGATTCATATAAGAAACTCTCTTTGTTAACCAAGTCGAGAGTGAGAAATATCCTGAACATCAAACGAATGACAGAATGCGCAAAAGCTTGACGGCTTGAGCCGTCAGGATTAACATAATCTTGTGAATAAGACATTTGAAGTTAAAGTTTATGAAATTAAATGAGTTATGAAATCGCAAGGAAATTTTTAAGCATACATGGTCATTGTTCATTGGTAGGATTAGATTCAAAAGACTTATCTCCCTTTATCAAAGATACTTTATCTTTTTCTCTAGATGTTATTCTTCGCAGAATTGACTTCATATGACACACGAACTATGAGTGACACAACTATTAGCAGGGGTTTCATTTCCATGACTTATAAGATTCTAAATTTTCTTTTTTTTTTCTCGCTTAACTTGTCTCATTTTCTTAGGCTATTCAGAGTTACCCATTTAATGAGTTTTGGACCAATGACTCCCAAACTGAATGGCTTTAGGGCACTGGATGTAAAGACACCCCTTCGGGTTTACTTGCTCGAGTAACAAATGCCACATTTCGAGACAGGTCAGGCGGTCACTCTATTTGATTCTCGCCTAAGATTGTGTAAGATCCATTTTCTTAGGCTTGAATTACCCATATGGGCTGGTGACTCCCAAACTAGACGGCTTTAGGACACCAGGTGTAAAGATACCCATCAGGCTTAATTACTCGAGTAACCTAGTCTACGATTCGGATTTTCTCAGGTCTCTCCTTCTTCTTTCTCGCAATGGTCATTTTCTTCTGCATTAAGTTACCCGTGGAATGAGCATTTGGCCGGTGACTCTTAAACCATATTATTTTAGATCACCAGGTGTAAAGATACCCCTCAAGCTTAATAACTCGAGTAACCCAGGCCACGATTCAAGACATTAAGCTGGATACCTATCTTTTATCGTCTCATTAATTCTTATTGTTTTTGCCATACCCCAAAACTAAGAGTCAGGTTAATCGCAAAGTGCAGACATGCATATGAGGTCAATTATACTCCAAAAAGCGCTTTAAACTAGGATATCGTACCGAATCAAAAGGTTGAATGGTCATAATTCTCTAATCGTTCCCGTGATTCTTGATCCATATAAGCTTATCAGAATTAATCTAATTCATAACAAGTTAGGCAAAAAATTCACTTTTTAAAACCTTTTTCTAAGATTCTAACGCAAGATTTATCTACTTAACATATATATTATAGCTAATTCATGTAAATAGAGACCGAAAGCACATAAAGAAATGAAAGAGTTATACCTTACATGTGGATAAAGAAATTTTGATTGGAAATGACCAAATAATCGTACTAGCTCGCCAGTGAAATGATATGAGAGAACCTCTGATGATAATGAACCATGCTGATGGTGCCGAATGGTGCATTTTCCTTTTTAGGATGGTCGATGAATGCCCCAGTGTTGAGTTATCGATGTTTTCGACATTACCCCAGTCCTATTTGTTGTAAGGGTCCCAATATCGGGTTGTTGTCAATTCTAAAATTGCCCTAGTCTTGCTTATCATATAGGGTAATTTCTTTGACAGATGAGCTGATAAGATGTCGAAATTGTAGAAGTCTTTTACCTTATGATCCCCAGGGTGAATAGGCAGTGGAGCTTTGACATTTGGTTTTCCCCAATCCTCGTTTTGACTTTTAGGTGCAATTGGCTTTGATGACTTGTAAGACCCCGAATTTATGAAATAAAAGTATTCATTTTTTCTTATAATTATTATTCAGTAATTGGTTACATTGATGAAAGGTTAAAGTTAAGGGTGATATTTGAAAATTTTGCAAAGTAAGCAAGTTGATATAAAATATTCGTTGTGTCGGGGAATATTCGTTTGGTCGGAGAATATTCATTTTATCGAGGAATATCCGTACGATGAAACAATCATTAGTGGACCCCATAACGACATAACTGTTAGATATAGAAAACGACAGAGATAAACTTTTTATAAAAATAACGGCAAAACTTTTACCGTTAAACTGTTGAAATACCGGTGATAAAAGTATAGTAATACGCGTGGTTGCATAGTAGCACACAGTATTATTCAGTATCTCTGATTATTGATGCTTACGTAAGAAGTCACTCAATTTTTTTCAATTATTGCAACTGTAGTTGCTGCATAGTATCTCATATTATTGATTCAATTATTGTTACAGTATCATCTGTACAATATTTTATAATTGAGACAACACATTTATTCATATTATTATTTACATTATTGATAATGTCTAGAAAGTTCTGTCGAGGAAAGGGGTTTGGTCATCTAATTGCATGCTAATAAGGAGAAATCTTTATCGAAAAGCCCCCTCTTTCTTGGGAATGATCTGATTGTCAATAATGTAAGTTATAATATTAATGATTGTTGGGTCATGATATTTTATCTCTTTGGGCCGGGTGTATTGGGCTTATTCTTTTAATTATTCTATTGGGCCTTTATTATTGAACTATGAAAGTCATTAAGCCCAGTCATCATATTATTTTCATTTCAACCTATAAGACCGGGTCAGGTCAGTGGATCAATCCTTTAGATATTTTAATATCTACATCTTTGACTTGTAATGATGAAAAAGCATGTCGGTTGACTAAATAACCTGCCATGCATTAATGTGGATGGGATCATAATCGGTCGGCAGTAGTAACAGTGACCAAAGACAGTGGATAAACTACATGCATTTAAAGCAGACCCATCGTAAGGGGGGATGTGTCGTACTAGTAGATGGCACAAGTAATTGTGCAAAGAGGGTATAACTTAGCAAGGAAGTCTTCACTAAGAGGTACGTTCTCATACCTTTCATCATTCAGAATCACACACACATAGAGAATTATTATTATTATTTCTTTATATCAATACATCAGGCGATATAGCCTCCGTTTTCGATAAACCTTGTGAATTCATATACTGACTCTCACGCCTGAGCTATCCCCCGACGGAACCGCCGTCAAGCTTGTGGTGTTCATTGTGTTTACGTTGCAGGATCAAGACGTTTTACGTGATTGGGACGTGACAAAAGATCTTGGCGTTAACATTGGCGCTAGAAGGAGGGCCCTTCCAATCACAATTGTTTAAATTTGCTTCGAAAGATGATGAGGAGTAGAGATGGTACACCGGAAGGGCAAAGCGATGGTCGTTAGTTCATCATCGCCTCAGATTTCAAAGAAAGGATCGCCTGGTCCTTCTAAAAGTGCTCGTGAGAGCACGACTTCTAAGCACATTCGTAAGAACTTCGTCCAAGATCCATGGGGAGCCAGACGGAAGTTGGTTTTCAACCCGATAAGGGACGGATCCCAATCAGAACGGCAGACGGTTCACGACCAGACTCATCGCCAAGTGGTCAAGAAGACCGAGCTACCAAGTCAAGCGAGGATGGCGTATTTAAGCAGATAAGGCTTTGAGGTTCTGTTAAAACAAAGGGAAGATATAGCAATAATAGATGCTTCGGTGAATGAGTTGAGGGACGAAGCATCTAGCCATATTCATTCCGAAGACCTGAGTAGTATAAGGAGGTACCCCGCCTAAGGGTAAGGAGCCGGAACATTCTATACATGTGTCTAGGGATCATTCTCGCAGTAGGAGGAGATCGAGAAGCAGAACGCCTTTGGCCTCGAAGAAGGCACTGACGGTCGTGGGATCAATTCATCGCGACGATGAAAGACGAAGAAGCAGGTCGAGAGAAATTGTGCCAGAAACCCGAAGGGGAGAATACCGTCACAACCGTTCTCATCATGAGGATGAGATTGTACGACCTAGTAAATCAAGAAGTCCCGCAAGGGCAGTGAGATCGGCAGGGAAAAGTCGATCCATTCCAAGGCCTAACGTCGCCCAGGAGAAGGAGATCTCATCACAACCCGAAGGTGTTGATTTTTTGGTAAGGGAGTTGAAAGAACTCCGAAAACAATTGGCTGAGGTCCAACAGTGAAGGATACTTTCGAAAGAAGGCGCCCTTTTTTTCCTCCGATATTCTCAAGGAGAAGGCGATGTTACCAAAAAGTTGCCTCGTATGGAAAGCTATGATGGGTCAGAGATCCTTATGACCATACCAAAGCGTTCAATTTGGCTTAATGGATTACTATGACTTCACTGATGCTGCCAAGTGTCACACTTTTGTCACTACTTTGAGAAAAGACGCCAGACAGTGGATGGGGACTTTACCATCGGATTCTATCTCCTCGTGGACTGAACTTTGTGATAAGTTCCATGCACGTTTTGGAAGCAACCGAAGAAGGGAAAGTTTATGTGCTCTTTAAGACAGTCCCATTCACCAATGAATCTTTAGGCCAATATGTAAAGAGGTTTAGGAAGCTATTTGGACGGTGTATCCGATCTTAATGATCTCCAAGTCGTTGGGTTGTTCCGAATGGGTTAGATCCGTTAAATCGGAGAAGTTGGTAAAGAAGTTGATGTTTCACCATCCGAAAAGCCTCAGCAGAAGTTTCCTTCACAAAGCAGAGGGCTATATTGTTGTAGAAGAGGCTATGAATAGTCTCAAGAATCCTTCTTTGAGCCAATTAAAGGAGGTAGAGGTTCCCAAGACCGATGTTGATCGTAAAAGAGTGGGAGGGTACAACCAAGGGCGGAAGGTAGTTCAAGAAGTACAAGAACTCGTGTGGCGACAAGGCAAAGCAGATCAGACACTGCTTTCAACCCTCAAGGTTAATAAAGTCTACACTCAATTGAATACGTAAAGGTCGATAATTTTGGATCGGATCCCGAAAACCACCTTTCTTTGAACCACCTCGTGATAATTACAAAACGGACACGCAGAACCCTCGCAAATATTGTGGTTATCATCAAGTCACGGGTCTTACACTAATGAAAGTGTTGTAATTTAAAGGATTTTGTAGAGAGCAAGATTAAAAGCGGCATTATCGATTCAATATGTGGTCGAGAAAGACCGTCAAGGTCAAGAGGTTATCAATCGCACTGCTCAAACGGTTCAAGTACCACCCACTCAAAATGCTCCCATACCACCGCCAAGGCAAGTCGTTGATGTAATAACCGTGGGTCTGCTGGGAAGTTAGTAGGGAAGAAGAGGAGGTCTTATCTTGATTCACCATGTCAAGAATGATACTACTCAAGATCGACAGCCTTTTCCAGAACCGTTATATCATTTACTTGATGCGGATTATCCCCTGAGCCCATCGAACCGCATGAAGGGGCATTGGTGATCACATCGCAAGTAGTTCGATGGACGAAACGCATGATGATAGATAATGGATCTTCTGGTGGACATTCTTTATGCCCATGCTTTTCGGAGGATGCATCTCGATGGACACAAAATGGAGGTTGGACAGAGGCTCCTCTATACGGTTTCTAAGAACGACCTACCAAAGTGGCAGCACTATTGAACTCCCTCGTTATCTTCTAAGACTACCTCGCCAGTGGAGATAACTCAGTAAATTTTATGTTGTGCATGTGGATTCTACCACAACGCCATTTTGGGAAGACTCCACATCGACAAACTCTTCAAGTCGTGACTTCTATCCCACATTTCAAAATCAAATTCCCACAACAAGCATGGAGTAGGTGAAGTGATGGGTGATTTAAACCGCCCCGCCGATGTTATCGAAACGTCGTTATTTCGTCCGGAATGGGGTTAGTAAATGTAAAAAAGACGATGGCAATTGAGATCGAACCTTTCACCGAGAGCAGCACTCGTAACCCTCAGTAATCCCTCATTGGAGAGACAGAGGAGATCGAGTTGATCATCTAAAGTTTGACAAGACAAGTGAAGATTGGTTCAGCCTACCGTAACCTCTTCTGACTAATCTTATGGAACTCTTACGATGTTATGTTGATATTTTTGCATGGGAGCCACAAGACATGCCCGAGTTAGCCGGAAGGTTGCCGAGCATAAACCGGAGATAGATCCTTCAAGAAGAAGCCATTCGTCAAGAGAGGCGGATATTTGCTCCAGAAGCGCCAAAAGATCATCGATGAAGAGGTCATGAAATCCGGTCAGCCGACTTCATCTACTTAGATTGATTACCCGGAGTGGATAGCAAATGTAGTATTGGTGCAAAAGCATAATGGAAAGTGGCGGGTTTGATCGACTACACCGACCTCAACAAAGCTCGTCGGAAGGATTTTATCCTCCGCCTCATATCGATCGCCTAATCGATGCCACTTTGGGGTATGATTACTAAGTTTTATGGATGCTTTTCAAAGTTATCATCAAATATCCATGTGCAAAGAAGACATTCCAAAGACAAATGTTTCATTACACACCGCTCGGCAGTGTATGCATACAAAAAATGACTTTTGGCCTCATTATCGCCGGAGCTACCTACCAAAGGATGATGAACTTCATATTCGATAAAACTGGGAGGAACATGGAGGTTTATGTAGATGACATGATCGTGAAGAGTATGCAAATTCGGAAGCATTTGGACGATCCGGAGGAGTGCTTTCAAACTATTCGTTATCGCTAACTAAGGCTTAACCCTACCAAATGTACTTTCTACTTTGGTGCCGGAAAGTTTCGGGTTATCCGTCACCAAAGGGCATCGAGGCCAATCCAGAGAAGATCCAGCCATCCTCGACATGAAGACTCCTCACCATTCAAAGACGCTCAGTCGTCTCGACCGGTAGGATCATGCGCTTTAAGGAGGTTCGTCGCCAAACCGCAGAGAGATGTCTTCCTTTCTTCGACACATTAAAGGGACCAAGAATGCGAAGACGCTCCAGTGGACTTCCGAGTGTGAAGACGCTTTCCAAGGTATAAAGACGATCTCGTCTTGGATCCTTTATTGGTAAAGCCCGGCCCCAAAGCAGAGACTTTATATTTGTACCTTGCGGCAAGTTCCTTATAGCTTGGAGCGCTTTTGGTTCGGAGATCGGTGGGAAGCAAAGATCCGGCCTATTACGCCGCCCACGCCCCACGAGATGTCAAACCAGTATCCAAACATTGAGAAATTTGCCTTTGCTTTAATAATTGCCAAGAGAAAGCTTCGCAAGATTTTCAAGGTCGACTCGGTCGCCTACACACGCGGATCAACCATCAAGAAGGTGATGGGCAAGCCGTAAGTCTCTGTAGACTAGCAAAGCATGGACTATGGAGTTATCCCAATTTTTTATCGAGTATCATCCCCGAATCGCCATCAAAGGCCAAGCCCGGCCGACTTTATGGTAGAATGCTCGCTCACCAAGCAGATGTGGAGTTACCTAAGTCAATCTTCGATCGAGCGAAAGCAAAGGCCGTTCTTCAACAGGTCAAGGCGTGGACGCCAGATGCAGATGGATCTCTACGACGATCGTTAGTGGAGCAGAATTATTTTAATAAGTCCGTATGATTCAAAGTCCAAAGAGCCATCGATTCGTAAGTTTAAAGCAACGAACAATGAGGCCGAGTAATGCGTTTTGTGTAAGAAAGTGTCCGATTAGCGAAGAGTCTCAAGTCCAACAGTTGATTATCTATAGTGATTCTCGGTTGGTCGTTAAACAAATTGTCGGGAGATTATGAAGCTCGTGGAACCCGAATGATCAAATATCCGCTAATTAAGAGATCAACTTCAATTTTTCGCTTCAGACGAAGTTTCAGAGTATAGAGCGAATGACAACCCCATCGCCGATGCATTGTTTAAACCGCCACTACAGATGCAGATGTCTTTCATGGATCGGTGTATTTGGAAATTTTACAAAGAAATTTGAAAGTGTTCAAAGACGGGCGTTGATGATGTATCGACCGAACAAACCGTTGGATGACCCCTACATCGAGTATTTGGCGCAGATGGCGCCCTTCCTTCTGGATCAAATGTCGGGTAAAGAAGATCAAGTACAAGAGTACTAATTTTAGTCTTATTGACGGGATCTCTATCGATTGGCATTTTCCTCACCATTATTGAAATGTTTGGTTCCGTCAAAGTTTAGTATGCTCTTCGGGAAGTTCATGAAGGGATTTGCGGTGATCATATGGCTGCCAAGTCTTTGGCACATAAAGTACTTCGACAAGGTTACTATTGGCCGACAATTTTCAAAGAAGCTACAGAGTACGTCAAGAAATGCGAAAAATGCCAGCTCAATAGTCCGGTCCCACATCAGCCACCGGAAGAGTTATACTCGATTCTATCTCCTATACCCTTCGCTGTCTGGGGGGTGGATATATTGGGACCGTTACCTAAAGCTAAAGGTCAGGTTAGCTTCGTCATAGTTGCTATTGATTATATGACTAAGTGGGTAGAGGCAAAACCACTTCGGTCGATAATAGAACAGGAGTGCTTAAAGTTTATAAAGGAGTCTGTGGTGTTTCGCTTCGGGATCCCTAAGGTATTGATATCGGACAATGGACGCCAGTTCGTAGGTTCAAAATTTGAAGAATTTTTGAACGATTTGGGGATTCAGCACAAGAAGACTTCTGTGGCTCATCCACAGTCGAATGGGCAAGTTGAGGTAACCAACAGACGTCGAACCGAATCTAATCAAGCGTAGATTGGATGAAGCTAAGGGGAGATGGCCGTAAGAATCATCGAAAGCGGTTGTGGGCATACCGAACTACACCAAGGACTACTACGGGATTCGCCTTCCGATCGGGCTTCTATGGTAATCGATGCCTTAGTCCCAAATAAATTGGATCTCCAAGTCTTTCGCAAGTCAATTCAAAAAAATCTACAACGATGAAGGACCAAAGCTAACTTGGACTCGCTAGACGAAGTCGAGAGAAGAAGCTTTAATCAAATTGGTCGCTTATCAACGAAGGGTGGCCAAACATTATAACAAGGCGCTAAACTTCAGAGATTCAAGTGGAGACTTCGTTTTAGAGAAGTCAAGCTTCTACGCCTCAAAACACGGAAAGCTAACGCCGAATGGGAAGGGCTATATGAAGTGATCAAGTACCAAAGCCAGGTACTTATCGACTAAAGGCACTCGATGGTTCCGAGATCAAGAATACTTGGCATGCTGGCAGGCTTCGGAAGTATTTTCAATAAAGATTAAGTCAGTTCATCGGAAGTCTGTACACAATTGTTTGATATTAATAAAAGATCACTTTTCCACAATTTATCACTGGTCCTATTTGTCCGATGGTCACTATGGTGTAAGGAGGTATGGTAGGACTCGCTGGCCATTCGATGGTAGCCCTGTGTCCTTTTGGTCCTATATCGATCTTATCAGGTGGTAAGTCAATGGTCACCGGTCCTATTTGTCGATGGTCACTATGGTGTAAGGAGGTATGGTAGGACTCGGCCGCCATTCGATGGTAGCCCTGTGTCCTTTTGGTCCTATATTGATCTTATCATGGTGGTAAGTCAATGGTCACTGGTCCTATTTGTCCGATGGTCACTATGGTGTAAGGAGGTATGGTAGGACTCACGCCATTGCCATTCGATGGTAGCCCCTGTGTCCTTTTGGTCCTATATCGATCTTATCGTGGTGGTAAGTCAATGGTCATCGGTCCTATTTGTCCGATGGTCACTATGGTGTAAGGAGGTACGGTAGGACTCATTGGCCATTCGATGGTAGCCCTGTGTCCTTTTGGTCCTATATTGATCTTATCAGGTGGTAAGTCAATGGTCACTATTAATCCTTATATCTTGGTTCTTATCTATTTGTCGTCCAAATTTACGTCAGATACGACCGATCTCACTCTTCTGCATCAACGAGTATAAGTTATTTATTTTGTTTAAGTGTTGAGTTCATTTATTTAGTTCGCTTAAGTTCAATCTCGTCAGTAAAATTCAATTCACTTCATTGCATAAGTTAATCGTTATATGCCATATCTAATTCATCAGTTCAATTTTATCGATACTAAATTATCGACAAGAAACCGATCTAATGTAAGTCATAATCAAAGACAGCTTAAAGATTTATCAATAAACATAAAATGCTCATTTCATTTAAGTCAATTATAAATTAATTACATGAACATGAAAAGTTTAAAGTAGTTAAATATTTACATAACTAAAACACGATAGATCTTCAGCACCGCCTTCATCATCTAATTGAGCAATGCCGAGTCCAAATTGAAAGCAAATTGATAGCTTTTCTTTTCCTCGCTCCCGACAAATCCTCATACCCTCCGAATAAACCTTCATGATCTCAACATTAAGTTCATCCGAAGTCCTCAGATCGCCTCGAATCGCTTCCGGAGCTCTTCAACCGTAACAGGCCTCGCCCCTCAAGGTCCTTTTATTTTACGTATGAGCTTCATGACGCTGGCCTTACGCTTCGGGCTTCATCTTGAATCCTCGCCTCAATTTCACCAAGTCAGAGGACTAAGCTTCGATTGGGTCAAGAAAACTCCTCATTTTTCGCCTTCAGAGTAAGTTCTCTTCAACCAAACCAAAGATTCAAAGTTGGTCGAGTTTGTCGGGTCGGCTTTGACGCAGCCCAACCCATCCTCGCGGGTCCTTAATTCGCCATCGATGTCTTCAAATCCATCTTAGCCCGATCCAATTCTATCTCAAGACCATTGATGGTATGAAAAGCATCTTCACGATAGCCTCTTTTCTGGCCCAAGGTCGATTTCAAAGATATTTATCTCTTTGTCGATGAAATCTTCCTACTTTCTCCATTTATGTGTCTCTGACGTTACGTCGTCAAGACAAAGATTAGCCCGCATATTTTCAAAATATTCAAGTCAAACGCCTAAAATGCTCAAAGGAAAATAGAGATGTAGAGGAAGAAGTGATTGTTATTTACCTCGCCAAATAACTCATCCCTCGTCGAGAAGATTTCGTCTCAGATGATCATCGAATCCGGTGGTCGCCAAGCAGCCGAACTAAAGTCTTCAAGAGGTCAAAGGAAAGTTGGCGCTGAACTCGGGCCATTGTGGTTTCTGGAGATCCCACAAATTTCTCAGATGATAACTTTGACCAAGGACCGGGCGCGGGAGAGGGTCTCTGGCCTTTCGAGAGAGAGAGTAATGTTCGGGAGGTGTAGGGTCTGCGTGAATAGTTTCAGTTACGGGAGATTTATTGGGAGTGGGTCTTTTCGGTGATGAAGCAGAGGCAGAACTAGGGTGGTTATCGAGACGCTTCTCTTCCTAGATAATATTTAATCCCTTCGCCCCGTCACCGCGCCCTCTTCGATCCAGATTTTATTGGGGGCACGAAGGGTGGAATGACCGAAGACTGAGGAACCCTGAGCTCTTCGGCAGTTAAAGGGGTTATTTTTGTTTTTAATTTTTTGATCCTAAGTATATTTCTTCGATCAGGACGATCAAGTAAACCGCCTGGTCGAGGAATGGTTTTGGAGGTTGGTTCTGTTTCTGGTATGGGTTCGGGAGGAGTTACGAGAGAGGCTGACCTGGGTTTTCTGGTAGCTCTCCTCTTTTGTCGAGGATGAAGGGTCTCTTCCGTACGAGAACTCTTCTCGCCTCTGCTTTTTCGCTTTGAAATTCATCCGTATGAATTTCGTGTCGATCTACTTTGGATAGCTTCGGTTTGGTGTAGCCTCAATTGCTTCAAGACTTCCTGCATTAAGAAATCTTCGAACTCCTTTATTTCTAAGGAGCTCATCCGATCAAAGATATCGTGCATAAATCAAACAGCTTCTATGTTAAAATTATATATCATAGAATATTTTCAAAAGATATACATATATATGAAATAAGCTGGTACTTACACTTATGGTCATATAACCATGCTTGCTTCGAGAGGAGTCCATATTTCCACTCTTCTTTCGGGAAGTTGTCAAATAGCTCCATCATTTCCACTTCCCGTTCTTCAGAAACGTCTCCAAAGTCAGCAGATATTTTTTCATGGGTTGCCTGGGATTCAGTAAAGAAGAAATCTCGTGGCCTTCGATTTAAAAAAAACCATTTCTCGTGCCATCCCCTATTGTCAAGGGTGTTCACCAGAGGAACGTCTGTCGAATTTTTCTCCGCACTTCGGAGAATGTTCACGAGGGCTTGAACCCCTTCTCCTCGGATTGTACTATCTTGTAGACAATGAAGAAGAAGTCCGTGGAGGGCTCGACGCCCAATTCACGGGCGTAAGGCCACGAAGGCCGTAATGTGGATGTAGGAGTTTGGCACCGCCAGAAAATCCCACACCCAAGAACCCCAAAGAGGGTCACTATAAAGACGTGAAGGGGGAAACGAACCCCTTCTCCAAGAAGGTCACCGGACTACCGGCCCATCCTTCAGCCGTTGATACATCTTTCTCACCGCATCGGGTACCTCGACCGCATGGGTATCCGGAATGTGGAACCGAAGTTCGAACTCTCTTTAGTTCAAATTTTTAGTTATGATGTAAGGAGTGTTGCACGCGAGAATCGCCCGCACTCTCGTAGTATTCTTGAGGGGGTTTTTTGGTTTTCGTTTGGGATTCAGATTCAAGTCCCTCGTGAGGATTAGGGTTTCGTGGAACCACCGTGATAGGTGTTACAAGTATAGGGAACTCGTCGGGGTCAGGAAGCCATTTGTGACGATTTGCGAGAGAGAGATCGTAAAGTTTTAAGGCGCTCAATTTCAAATGAATAGTAAAACTCACAAATTTGGTAAAGTTATCCTTTATATCGATTTGATTTACATTTGTTCAAGACAGGTGCATTAAATGCTAGTAATAATTTGGAATTTGAATGGAAGCGTCCGCTCCGCCGTGTCCGTATTTAATGGATAGAGCCTTTCGATTCGGGGCCCTTAAATTCCTTTCATTTCATTTCGTGAGCGATAAATGGGTACGCTTTTTAATTACATCTTGTTATTTATCGATTCTCAAGAAAATATCATGGATTGTTTATAGTTTTTATTAAACATTCTGTTCAACAAAAAACTAGGGGGCAATGTTGGGTCATGATATTTTATCTCTTTGGGCCGAGTGTATTGGGCTTATTCTTTTAATTATTCTATTGGGCCTTTATTATTGAACTATGAAAGTCATTAAGCCCAGCCATCATATTATTTTCATTTCAACCTATAAGACCGGGTCAGGTCAGTGGATCAATCCTTTAGATATTTTAATATCTACATCTTTGACTTGTAATGATGAAAAGCATGTCGGTTGACTAAATAACCCGCCACGCATTAATGTGGATGGGATCATAATCTATTTACAGTAGTAATAAAGATTGACCAAAGACAAGTGGATAAACTACATGCATTCAAAGCAGACCCATCGTAAAGGGGGGGATGTCGTACTAGTAGATGGCACAAGAATTGTGCAAAGAGGGTATAACTTAGCAAGGAAGTCTTCACTAAGAGGTACGCTCTCATACCCTTCATCATTCGTAATCACACACACATAGAGAATTATTATTATTATTTCTTTATATCAATACATCAGGTGATATAGCCTCCGTTTTCGATAAACCTTGTGAATTCATATACTGACTCTCACGCCTGAGCTATCCCCCGACGGAATCGCCGTCAAGCTTGTGGTGTTCATTGTATTTACGTTGCAGGATCAGGACGTTTTACGTGATTGGGACGTGACAAAAGATCTTGGCGTTAACAATGATGAATAATTGTTGAAATATTAAAAATGTGATTATTGAAGATAAGTGAATTATAAAAGTTAGAGGGGAATAATGCAAACTGGGAAAACTTTAGGGGTACCAAAGTGTAATAAGTAAATCAATCTGGACCGCAGGTGGTGGTTTTAATAGTAAATCAATCTGGACCATCGGTGGTAGTTTTAATAGTAAATCAATCTGGACTGTCGGTGGTGGTTTTAATAGTAAATCAATCTAGACCGTCGGTATTAGTTTTAATAGTAAATCAATTTGGACCGTCGGTGGTGGTTTTAATAGTAAATCAATCTGGACCATTGGTGGTGGTTTAAATAGTAAATCAATCTGAACCGTCGGTGGTGATTTTAATAAATTAATCTAGATCGTCAGTTGTGGTTTTAATAGTAAATCAATATGGACCGTTGGTTGTGGTTTTATTAGTAAATCAATATGGATTGTCCGTTTTAATAGTAAATCAATCTGGACCATTCATGAATCAGTTACTATTTAGTCCATTCTCCTATAAATAGAAGCTTAATTCTTCTTTCATTCTCACCAATTCACTAAGACTCACAAGAGAAGCTATAGAAAGAAACTATAGAGAGAAAGAAGAAGAGTATTCTGCTACTTCACTATTGCAGTATCCAGTCTTTTGTATTCGTAAGGATATTATTTCTTTCGTATTCGTAAGGAATATCATTTTTCGTATTCATCCTTTAATCTATGGGAATAACCTATCTACGTGGATTACGTACCGCATGACAGGTAAAATTCATTTCCAGTTTTGTATGTTATTTCTTTTCATATTCTTAAATCTAAACTTACTATGGTAAGCATTGCTTCTACAATTCCTGAAATTAGTAGAATATCCTTGAGTTTTGCGCTTCATCTAGTAACGTTTCATTGGAATATTGGTCTAAACTTTTTTTTTTATTAAATTTCAATATATTCACCCGGGGTACTATTCACTTGGGGTTTCGATGTACTTTTCATGACGGGTTACTATTCATTTATTACTATTCACTCAGGTATTATTCACTCGGGGATTCTTGGTACTTTTTATGTCGGGGTACTATTCACGAAGTACTTTTCATGAAGTACTATTCACGAAGTACTATTCATGAAGTACTATTCATGAAGTACTATTCACTCTGGTATTATTTACTCGGGGATTTGGTATACTTTTCATGACGAGTTACTATTCACTCGGGTATTATTCACTCGGGGATTTGGGGTACTTTTTATGTCTTGTACTATTACTATTTAAAGTACTATTCACTGTGTACTATTCATTGGGTACTATTCATGACAAAAAATTGATTTCTTTTCTGTCCAAATATTTTTGATACATGGATATTGTAGACACTCAAAATTTTCTTTTCCTGTTACTAACTATGCAGGAGGGCAAAAGCATCTTTTTCACACTCCAGAGGTAATCTTGGAGTACCACAACATCAATTCCAACCTCGGAGATATCCCACGAGTACATTCAAAGTCAACAAACATGACAATCTCGAGAGATAACCACAGGAAAAACGTCAGAATCGTGCGAAAATCGGTGATAACCCGGAGAGGCAAAATGGTCATTTTGCCGACTCAACTTCACTTCAAGTCAAATACACTCATTTCAACTCAAATCTCTTCAAAAGAAGTCCCACAAGAACCATATCTTAACCGGATGCTGAACTACATAAAATAGCTTACCGAATTGCTGGCGGAGACCAGAATGCTATTTTGGTCATGGACCCATCTTCTTGGAATCAAAAAGGCAAATCCCATGTCATTGCGTAACTCTCGACAAAAGCAGCAAGAAGAAGGTCTTATATACCTCGTTCGGATGCTTGGATTGATGTTACGCAAGTTCGACGGACATTACAATCTGCACTAGTGCTCGTGATTTGAGACGACAGGACTCATGAACTGGGCACCCCAGGCAGTCAGTAGTGCATTTCGGCTACACCCCAAATCCGGTACTTCATTTCCCAAATCCGGATACTTCATTGCTCAGATTTGGTGCTCACTTATCAAACTATTACATCTAACTACCCATAATCAAAGGATAAAGACATAATTTAAATAACTTAAACAATCATCTTTCCCATTAAAGGGTTACATCATAATCTCAAAATAAATCCCAAGGTAATCTAACCTTAAAATTATTACATAAGTTTGCGGAATCCATCATAAATTAAAACAAGTCTTTAACATAATTCATTAAAATAAAATTTCTTAAGTCTTCAACATTTGGACATCTTGCCCTTTCCTTCTTTAGTATAGGCTTACTCATCGACTTTCTCAACTTTAGTTTGCGGTGTTAAATGCAAGAGTGAGCAAACAATTGCTCACTGATATAGAAAGTAGCAATAATAATAACATGAGAATGAACAACGAATGCTAGCAATAATGAACTTGTTCTGTGAATTAAGAATAGAAAACAAGTTCGAAATCAATGTCTGAGGGTCTTAAGACCACGAACTATGTCTTCGATATATAGGTATTATTACCTTAACCTTAACAGTCATTAGGACTGTACAGACCCTTCTTAGCGTACTTAGGGGGATCAACCCTTTGTACCATGTATTGTGCACAAACATCTAAACGTTACACGTACAAAAATCCCCTATATTAGGGTTGTTTGTTGTAGTTTGAATTTAGAATTTCCGCACTAAAGAAAGTTTAGTTTGGAACTAGCTTATCAGTGTCTCTAGAATTTTAGAACACTATTCAACTTCCATCAATAAAGGTTTAATACAAGAATGTATAACGAACAAGGCTATTAAAGTCAAAGATGGGATATCAACAATATATATAACTGAATAAAATGATGATATACATGCAAAGTGCTATATTCAAAGGAGTTTAGAACAATCTTCTATGAATCAATGTATTAGAAACAATATATGCTTCGAATGATAATAAGGAAAATAAATCTCGCTCGATGTAACGAATTAGGTTATAAGAGCTTGCACAAACATGCTTAAGATAAACTAGACATGTTCAACCTTACAAGAATTTTAGGAACTTGTACAATAACGATTTAGGAATGGGAACATGTATTCAATATTAAAAGAATGAAGTTCGAAAGCTTGCTCAATGTAAAGAGTTAAGGTTTAGGAACTTGCCTTGCTTTTAAGCTACACAAACGTAAAATAATCTCTAATTACCCTACACATATCATTGAAATCGCAACAACAATTAATTGTATGAATATTAGCTTTATGGGTTTAACCCATCATTTAGGTCATAACCTTAACTTAGCATCTAACCATGTTGGTTAACATACTTAACGAATCTGAAATCTCATTACGAGCCAACATAGCCTAACCATTCATCCCTAACCTTTGAAAACATCACATTTGGTTTCATTTTATAACTTATTTAAATAATTATTTCAAATCTTTACACTTTGCATTACAACACATTACAATCTGTTATTGTAATCCACTTAATGTTTTAGTATCCTTTACATGCATGTTAAACTAACCCAAGTCCATTACGCATGACTGCAATTAGCTGAGACTTCACTTTATCATGATTGGCTACTCTGCGCTAGTACATGCGTAGTATCTTATATCGGGCTAGCTCTACCATGCATTCTAAACGTTCATCATACATGCGACATGATGCGTAGTGCACATGTATACCACACATGATGATGCATTTATTTTCGATTTTTATGAACGAACGAACTAATACTCTGCTATAGGCCAAAAATCCCAATTTCACAGAAAATCTCCCAACTTCAACATCTAACACTTTTTGACAGACTATAGTTATACATGCTAAGCACCATTCTATATACAAAACATTACATATATACCACTTTGAGGAATCAAAACCACAGTTTTCCTAATTTTCTTCATTTTTTCACTTTTAACGAATTTGATCGCCACGAACTCGTTTCTTAATCAATTGACATGATTTAAACTTCGTTGTTTTCATTTGCCAACATATTATCACAATCCAATTTCAATTCGCAGATTACATCACATATTGAACAAGAAATTTGGTACTTTCTAAAGCCATTTTTTATATGAACATAAACATTATATATATCATTTTCTTCTTACAAACCCAATTTCTCATGAATTTGATAACAAAAATAACATTTATATGATGATAATTAATGATTTTACAACATAATACACACCATATATACAACGCTTGATTCATGAAATCCAAAAAAAAAACCAAAATATATAGAATTTAGATAAAAACTAAAACTTAGAAATTTAGGAATGAATTATACCTTAATCCTCTTGATTATAGGCTAGTACAAGATGGAAGAATCTCTTCTTCTCCTCTTAACAATCACAGAGATTACTCTCTCTTTTTTTTCTTACTCTCAAAACTCTACAATTCTCTCTCTCTCTTTTCTCTGTATTAAGCAAGCCTTAGGAAAAATAAGACGCGTAGATAATATATAATATGGGCCACTCCCACACATTCGTAGTAAAAACAAAAAGGCTCGCGTCAGTTGAATAAGCCAAAGGCCACAAGGCCTTGTTTGGCTACCAAACCACTTTATAAACTAAATTATTTTTATATTATTATATTATATAGTTTCCAATTGTCACACTTTAGATAATTTAAATAACTTAGTTTAATTGATTTTAAATAACTTATAAAAGTACTTAAAATAATTTCTCTTATAGTTACCATTATAAATAATAATTAATTTTATATCTAATTTAATTAATAAACTAGACACATCACTTTATTTAATTTATTTATTTCCATTAAATTAAACAATTTATTTAGCTTAATTATTTTCTTAAATATTAAGCAATTGATTTAATTTAATTATTTTCTTAAATTAAATCCTTTAAATAAAATTATCAATACTCAATTTAATTAACATTAATCAATTTAGTTACTAAATTAATTCACCATAATTCATCAATTATTTATTTTCCTCAATAAATAAATTATTTAAAATATTTATTTAATTCAATAAATATTTAAATTAAATTACAAATTTCTCGATCGTTACATCCTTCCTCCTTAAAAGGATTCGTCCCCCCGTAATCACAACTCGAAAAATTTATTCGTTACATTCTTCCCTCCTTAACAAGATTCTGTCCCCAGAATCGCTATACAAAATCAAGCAAACAACTGAGGATAATTCTTCATCATAACACTTTCAAGTTCCCACGTAGCTTCTTCAGCATTGTGGTTCCTCCAGATTACCTTAACAGAAGGTATTACCTTATTCCTCAGTACTTGCTCTTTTCTGTCAACAATTTGAACATGGACTTCTTCATAGGACAAATCTTTCTCAAACTGTAAGGGCTCATATTCTATAACATGCTTATAATCAGGCTTATATGGTCTCAATACTGATACATGGAAAATATTATGAATATGCTCCAACTCCGGAGGTAAAGCTATCTCGTACGCCACTTCACCAACTCGGCGAAGCACTTCAAAAGGTCCTATAAATCTAGGGCTCAATTTTCCCTTCTTGCTAAATCAATTTTTCCCTTCCAGGAGACACTTCGAAGAAAACATAACTAACTGACATCGAATTCCCAATTTTGTCGATGTTGATCAGCATATTTCTTCTGTCTATCTTGTGCTGCTATTAATCTTGCTCGAATAACCTTGATGATCTCGACAGTCTGCTGTACCAATTCTGGACCCAATAGCTGACGTTCACCTATCTCATCATCCAACATAATGGAGTTTCGCATTTTTCGCCGTATAACGCTTCATAAGGCGGCATGCCAATACTCGCGTGATAACTATTATTATAAGCAAATTCCACCAATGGTAGATGGTCATCCCAATTTCTCTTGAAATTCATAATACACACTCTGAGCATATCCTCTAGTGTTTGGATGGTTCACTCACTTTGTCCGTCGGTCTGAGGATGGTAAGATGTGCTCATTCTTAGTTGTGTTCCCAAACACTCTTGTAATCATTTCCAAAAAATTAGATGTGAAACGTGGATCTCTATTCGATACTAATGGACACAGTACACCGTGCCTTGAAACAATTTTCTTTCACGTATATCCAACTTTTTGCTAACCGATCTAGGGTAAATCGAATCTTGATTGGCAAAAAAGTGTGCCGACTTCGTCGATCGATCAACAATCACCCAAATGGCATCGTAACCTTCTTTGAGTCGTTGGAAGACCTACCACAAAATCCATTGTGATATGCTCCCATTTCCATTCGGTATCTCCAGCGGTTGTAACAATCCGCTTGGCCTTTGATGTTCAAACTTTGACTTTTCGACACGTTAAGCATTTCGCCACACACTCACCACATCCCTCTTCATATTCTACCACCAAAATGATGTCTAAGATCTTTGTACATCTTTGTACTCCTGGGTGAATCGAATATCTTGAATTGTGAGCTTCATTCGTAATTTCTTCTTTAACTTCTGGTATCTTGTGGAACCCAAATTCTCCTTGAATCAAGTAACCCTTCCGAATCGATTTTGAATTTGTTTTCCTCATCTTCAGATATCCTCTATTTTATCTCTTCGCAGTCTTCATCCTGAATTTGTGCATTTTTCACCTTTTCCACCAATGTTAAACTATTTCCCATCTGGAATAACTTTTCATCGGATTCTGTCGGATATTTAATTTCCAACTCCATCTTAGCCATTTTCGACACTAGCTTCTCTTGATCAGTTAACATCATTAACTTCTCCTGTCCCTTCCTACTTAAGGCATCAGCAACAACATTCGCCTTTCCGGGATGATAGAAAATCTCGCAATCATAATCTTTGATCAGCTCCAACCATCTTTTTTGTCGCATGTTCAAATCTTTTTGTGTAAAGATATACTTCAGACTTTTATGGTCGGTATATATCTCACACCTCTCTCCATAAAGATAATGTCTCCAAATTTTTAGGGCAAACACCACTGCTGCCAACTCTAAGTCATGAGTCGGATACCCTTTCTCGTAATCTTTCAAGTGGCGTGATGATATATACATAATAATAACTCGCCATTTTGCATAAGCACACATACCTAGTCCTTTATGCGATGCGTCACTATACACCACAAAATTTCTCTGTATCATCAAGCAATGACAACACAGTCTTGAACTCAACTCTCTTTTCAATTCTCGAAAACTTTCCTCACACTTCTCTGTCCAAACAAACTTAACCGCCTTTCTAGTTAAATTTGTCAACGGAGTCGCGATCTTGGAAAAGTCTTGAATAAAATGCCTGTAGTAACCCACCAATCCGAAGAAACTTCTTACTTCTGACGGTGTCTTCGGCTGATCCCAATTTATTACATCTTCAACCTTTGATGGATCTACTGAAATTCTGTCCTTATCAATAACGTGTCGAAAGCGTATACGCGTCCAACCAAAATTCACATTTTGAGAACTTAGCGTACAACTTCTCTTTTCTCAACGTCTCCAACGTCAATCTCAAGTGTTCCACATGTTCCTCCTTGGTTTTGGAATATACCAATATATCATCAATAAACACCACCACAAATTTGTCTAAGAATGGTTTAAACACCCTGTTCATCAAGTCCATGAACGCTGCAGGTGCGTTGGTTAAACCAAAAGACATAACCAGAAACTCGTAATGACCATACCGAGTTCTGAACGTTATTTTGGTACATCCTCCGGCCTCACCTTCAGCTGATGATAACCACTTCTCAAGTCTATCTTAGAGAAATACCTTGCTCCCTTCAACTGATCGAACAGGTCATCGATTCTAGGTAATGGATACTTATTTTTAATTGTGACCTTATTCAATTCTCTATAATCAATGCAGAGCCGCATCGATCCGTCTTTCTTCTTAACAAACAACACCGGTGCACCCCATGGCGATACACTCGGCTGAATATACTTCTTGTCAAGCAATTCTTGCAATTGCACCATCAACTCCTTCATCTCTACCGGGCCATTCTATATGGTGCCTTAGATATCGGGGTCGTTCCTGGTAGTAAGTCAATCACGAACTCGATTTGTCGATCCAGCGGAAGACCCGGCAAATCGTCTGGAAATACGTCTACAAAATCTCTTATAATCGGTATCTCTTCTAGCCTCGCACACTTCTTCTGCGTATCGACTATGTAGGCTAAATATCCTACACATCCTTGTCTCAACAACTTCTTGGCTTGCATCACCATCAGACAACTTGCTTGTCGAGGTGACTTGTCATTAAAAAACACAACCTTTGATTGAGTCATAAGGTTAACACACTTTCTTTGGCAATCAATTACTACTCCATAATTGAATAACCAATCCATTCCCAATATAACATCAAACTCACCAAGTCTAATTGGTATCAAATCTACCATCATCTCGTGACCTTTTATATCCACTCTACAATTCCTATATACAAATCTAACAGGAATCACTTCTCTATTCGCAATCTCTATACTTAAGGGAAATTCTAATTCTTCCTGAGGCAAATCTAAGTTTTGAGCAAATTCATCGGATATAAATGAACAAGTAGCACCCGAATCAAATAGTACATAAGCATTAATACCATTAATCGGAATGATACCTGACACCACATCCTTAGGATGATAAAGATCATCCTTGCGGTCAATATGAAGTCCTCGCAGAGAGTCGGCTTGATTGAAATTTGGTCCAGTGATAGTCAATGCACCACCACCGTTGTTGTTTCCTTTTCCACCACTTGCACTTCCCGTTGGCTTCTTAGGGCAATCACGAGCCATGTGATCTTTTGAACCGCAGGTAAAGCATGCTCCTTTCTTTGGACTAAAATAGTTGGTGCAATGTGTCCCTCCTGACCACAGTTGAAACACACCGCTTTCCCTTCAAACATACCCCAGTATGGTTCTTCCATGCAAGTTGCACAAGCTTCAAACTTTTTTCTTCTTTGATTTCCTTGTTGTCCTCCCGCAGTCGAATTCTCGCTCCATTTCCTCTTCTGATTATTACTTCCAACATTACTACCACCAGCCTTATTCTCATTTTCATTCTTCCTCTTCTTTTGTTCTTGGTTGTACTTGGTCAAGGCATCGCTTCCACCTTCCGCGATAATTGCCTTTTTCCAAAGATACCAAAAATGTATTTCAATTTAAAACATTGAAACCTTGTTGTAAAGCCAGGGCTTCAATCCTTGTTCGAACCTTCTCGCTTTACGCTCGTCGGTATTGACTTGATAAGTGGCAAACCTTGCCAACTCGTTAAATTTTGCACAGCATATTCCGGCACCGTCATTGTTCCTTGCTTCAACTCCAGAAATTGCACTTCCAACTGATTCCGAGAACTCGCTGGAAAGTACATTTCAAAAAACATTTCCTTGAATCTATCCCACGCTATCACTCCTTGTCCTCCACGAACCTTATTTGCTTGCCACCAGTAGCTAGCTTCAGACTTCAGCATGAACGTTGTGAACGCAGTCTTTTGATCTTCATTAACTCTAGCAACGTCGAACACCTTCTCCATTTCCATGATCCAGGTTTGGGCTTCCACTGGATTCATAGACCCTTGAAACTCTGGCGGTCCAACCGCTTTGAATTCCTTGAAAGTCGTGACTTGAGCTTGCGGTTGATTCGCAAGTGCACCCGTCAACAGAGCTACCAACTGCTGAACCGGATTAGCGTTGGTCTCGTTGTTATTATTAGTAGACCCCTCAGGAGGTGCTTGTTGACGTGGTTGTCTTCTTCTAGGAGGCATTTTCTGTTAAAATATACGCTTATTAGTTCATTACTCAACTTCTTGGGTATTTGAAGTTTAACTTAAACATTCCAAGATTAAAGCTTTAACACATAACATTTCAAATAAACTTTGATATTTTATTCATTCATAACGTTTTAAAACATATTAAAGATAGCATAATCGCTATCAACATTCACTTTCTGAACTAAACAAGTTCCAGGATTACATACTCATACTATCCCTTTATTTATCTCAAAATTAAGGGATTCACAATTTATTTATTCACATAATTAACCACATATTATTATCTATCTTATTCTATCTAGGCATATTAAGACGTCGTAGGGCTTCCCGACGCTCTTCCTCCATGATACGATACGCCGATTCTACGATCCATCACGAACCACGGCGAATTCTCAAACTGAGGTGGGTAATAATAGACTCGATCTGGGCCCTATCAATCGCCGAATTAAAAGCATAATCCATCTCCTTCATCTTGGCTTTCTTCACTTGGACCTTAGCCTCAAAGCACGGTCTGCACGTTGAGTCGCCTTCATCCAAGCATCCTCTACTCTTGCACGCTTAGCTGATTTCTCCTTAAAGTCATCTTTTAATTTCTCTATGTCAGTCTTCATCTTCTCGTGTACTGCCAACAGGTCTTCATGCTGACCCTTTGTATGAACCAGATCCCACTCCGTGTTTCCAAGTTTCGAAACAAGTTTCTGAATCTCCGCATCCTTCTGCTCCATCGAAGCATGATGCATCTCAACCATCTCCTTCAGCTCCTCAACCTCATCCTGTAATTCTGCATTACGGTCGTACAGAGCGTCATACATCTCAGCTGATATGGAGTTTGGTGGAAACTCCTCAGGATCCTCTTCCTCATCCTCCTCCTCTACCTCCTCAGAACTATCCTCCTCGGGATCGGTCACAGGCTCATCCTCCTGGATCAACTGCTCCCGCACTACATGAATATCCCGGGGTTCATCCTCTCTAGGTACCTGAGGTATCACTCTCTAGTTGGATGGATCCTCCTTCGTTAGACATCCTGACAACAAAATATTTTAAGTTTTACTTAATATTTTTCGATACTCGTGAGCACATAAGTTATTAACACATAGCACATAATGTCTTTTATTATTTAACTTCAATGGATACCTTAATCCATTCCTTAAAACTCGATAAGAGTTAAACACCTCTATGTTTTCTATTTCCTTAAAGGTTACTTCCTAAGGTTTCCCCACCTAAGGTTCATAACCTAAAGCTATGATACCAACTTGTGATACCCCCAAATCCAGGTACTTCATTCCCACAGGATTTGGTGCTCACTTATCAAAACTATTACATCTAACTACCCATAATCAAAGGATAAAGACATAATTTAAATAACTTAAACAATAATCTTTCCCATTAAAGGGTTACATCATAATCTCAAAATAAATCCCGTGTAATCTAACCTTAAAATTATTACATAAGTTTTTGTTGAATATCATCATAAATTAAAACAAGTCTTTAACATAATTCATTAAAATAAAATTCTCTTAAGTCTTCAACATTTGGACATCTTGCCTTTTTCCTTTGCTAGTAGGCGGCTCATCGACTTTCTCAACTTTTAGTTGCGGTGTTAAATGCAAGAGTGAGCAAACAATTGCTCACCGATATAGTAGAAGTAGTAATAATAATAACATGAGAATGAACAACGAATGCTAGCAATAATGAACTTGTTCTGTGAATTAAGAATAGAAAACAAGTTCAAAATCAATGTCTGAGGGTCTTAAGACCACGAACTATGTCCCCGGTATATAGGTATTATTACCTTAACCTAAACAATCATTAGACTGTACAGACCCTTTGTACCATGTATTGTGCACAAACATCTAAACGTTACACGTAAAAAATCCCCTATGATAGGGTTGTTCGTCTCAGTTTGAATTTAGAATTTCCGCACTAAAGAAAGTTTAGTTTAGAACTAGCTTATCAGTGTCTCTTAGAATTTTAGAACACTATTCAACTTCCATCAACAAAGGTTTACAAGAATGTATAACTGAACAAGGCTATTAAAGTCAAAGATCGGATATCAACAATATATATAACTAAATAACATGATATACATGCAAAGTGCTATATTCAAAGGAGTTTAGAACAATCTTCTATGAACCAATGTATTAGAATAATATATGCTTCGAATGATAATAAGGAAAGTAAAGCTCTCTCGATGTAACGAATTAGGTTACAAGAGCTTGCACAAACATACTCAAGATAAACTAGGCTTGCTCAACCTTACAAGGATTTTAGGAACTTGTACAATAACGATTTAGGAATGGGAACATGCATTCAATATGAAAAGAATGAAGTTAGCAAACTTGCTCAATGTAAAGAGTTAAGGTTTAGGAACTTGCCTCGATTGTAAGCTATACAAATGTAAAATAATGTCCAATTACCCTACACATATCATTGAAATCGCAACAACAATTAATTGTATGAATATTAGCTTTATGGGTTTAACCCATCATTTAGGTCATAACCTTAACTTAGCATCTAACCATGTTGGTTAACATACTTAACGAATCTGAAATCTCATTACGAGCCAACATAGCCTAACCATTCATCTCTAACCTTTGAAAACATCACATTTGGTTTCATTTTATAACTTATTTAAATAATTATTTCAAATCTTTACACTTTGCATTACAACACATTACAATCTGTTATTGTAATCCACTTAATGTTTTAGTATCCTTTACATGCATGTTAAACTAACCCAAGTCCATTACGCATTTAACTCGCAATTAAAGAGACTTCACATCTCATGATCGGCTACTCATGCATGTGCATGCACATGAGTATTATATATATTAGGCTATCACACGCTCGCTGCGCCTAAATGTTCTACAACATGCGACAATACCGTGCAAAGCAAATGCTATCATGCAATGATGCATTCGCGGACTCGGTTTTTACAAACGCGAACTAATACTCTATTATAGGCCAAAAATCCCAATTTCATAGAAAATCTCCCAACTTAAACATCTAACACTTTGACATACTATAGTTATACATGCTAAGCACCATTCTATATACAAAACATTACATATACACCACTTTGAGGAATCAAAACCATAGTTTTTCCAAATTTTCTTTATTTTTACACTTTTAACGAATTTGATTGCCACGAACTCGTTTCTTAATCAATTGACATGATTTAAACTTCGTTGTTTTCGTTTCTTAACATATTATCACAATCCAACTTCAATTTATGAGATTACATCACATATTAGGCAAGAAATTTGGTACTTTCTAAAGCCATTTTATATGAACATAAAACACTATATATATATATTTTCTTCTTCAACCCCAATTCTCATGAATTTGATAACAAACAACACTTATACATGATAATTAATGATTCTACAACATAATACACACCATTTACACAACGCTTGAACAACAAATCCACAAAAAACCAATTTACAATGAGAACTTAGATAAAAACTAAAACTTAGAAATTTAGGAATGAATTATACCTTAATCCTCTTGATTATAAGCTAGCACAAGATGGTGAATCTCTTCTTCTTCTCTTGGCAACTCACAGAGATTACTCTCTCTGTTTTCAATTTCTCACTCCAAAAACTCTGCAATTCTTCTCTCTCTTCCTCTTTTTTTATGTTAACAAGCCTAAGGAAAAATAAGACGTGTAAATAATATGGCTGGCCACTCCCACGCATCGTCAAGTAAAAAAAACAAAAAGGCGCGTCGGTTGAATAAGCCAAAGGCCACAAGGCCTTGTTTGGCTACCAAACCACTTTATAAACTAAATTATTTTTATATTATTATATTATATAGTTTCCAATTGTCACACTTTAGATAATTTAAATAACTTAGTTTAATTGATTTAAATAACTTATAAACAATAATTTTAAAATAATTTCTCTTATAGTTACCATTATAAATAATAATTAATTTTATATCTAATTTAATTAATAAACTAGACACATCACTTTATTTAATTTATTTATTTTCATTAAATTAAACAATTTATTTAGCTTAATTATTTTCTTAAATATTAAGCAATTGATTTAATTTAATTATTTCTTAAATTAAATCCTTTAAATAAAATTTATCAATTTAATTACAATTTAGTTCAATTTAATTAACATTAATCAATTTATTTCAATTATTTAAATTAATTCACCACAATTCATCAATTATTTATTTTCCTCAATAAATAAATTATTTAAAATATTTATTTAATTCAATAAATATTTAAATTAAATTACAAATTCCCAATGGTCCCTCTCCGTCCGAGGCTATCCCGTCGATGTTTGTGTAATGCCTCGAAAAATCAAACCTTTGTAAATACTTTTAATAATGAATAAAATAATATTATTTATTATTATTAAGTATTCGTAAGATGAATGTCGTTCTATAACCTAGAAACCCCGAAATGTTGTAGTATTTTAACTATGTGGGAGATTTAAAGTGTTTGAATTTCTAAGACAAAAATAAAAGCTTTCCCAGAATTTTTTTGAAAAATACTATTCATCAATTTCTGCTCGAGAATTATTTTTGAACTTTCGAGAAATACGTAACGTTATAATATCAATGTGATAGGATTATGTAATAATAATCTAAGTATGGAAAACGTAATATTTCGCATGCGGACTTAATTTGGGAACGTTAGGTTTATTAATCTTAAAGGAAAGAAAGTTGTAATCGTATGATGCGTATGCATTATACGAGGTAATGAACGTAAGTATAATACGACATATTATACTATTAAAAATGGAGAATGAAATAACGTATATTACGAATAAATATACGAGCTAGCATACGAGAATTATACGTGGTGTATATATGTTAAGTTGTTAATTAAATGTAACGGACTTGTAGGATTATTAGCTTAATGATAGAAGTTCAATAGAATGTAATACTCAAGCCCAAGTGTTTGATATGTCATGAGTCCAAACTATTGTGGTATAAGCCCAACAAGAAATTAGCTAGATTAATTAGCAAGCCCAATGTGATTAAGCTATGATCCATGGGGCAAACCAAGTGAGAAATGGATAGACTTGATGGGCAAACATTTTGTGTGGTGACCAAGTGTTGTTATGGCCAAGAAATAGAAGTAACTAGCAAGTTTACTTGGTTGCTAGGTTATGAATAGTAAGGAGGTGGATTAAGGAGGTGGAATTGAGGAGGTGCAATGCCTAAAAGACTAATAAGCCCTCACTTTGAGTTGCCTATAAATAGAAGGCTTGATTTTTCATTTGTTGGTTGTTCAATTTCTCCCAACTCCTCTCAAGATAAGTAACTTAAGTGTTAGAGAGAATAAGAACTTTTAAGTCAAAGCTTCCTTTGTTAGATTTTCCAAGAAGAAGAAGTTAGACATCAAAGGTAATGATCTTGTGTCCAATATTCTTTCATCTCTATCATAATAAGATGATAAGAGAAGTATAATTAATGAACATGTATGCTAAGAACATATAAGAATTGAGTTATGAATGGACTTAAGCCGAATAAGTTGAATAAGCAACTTGAACCTAAATAAGTTGATAAACTTGTGAAGAAACTTATCATATGTTGGTCATATGATGTTAGTATGTTCAATATAGTATGAGAACATTGATTGATGGACTTAAGTTCATAGTAAGTCCTAAGTATGAGGATTTGTAGTTCCTAAGTTAAATAAGTCATTGACTTATGAGGATAAGTCAAAACCTACTTTGTCAATAAGTTGGTGTAATAAGTAACTTGAATTGTTCATATGTTGATTAAAATCCATTTTAACGCGTTTAGTAATGAAGCTTTTCCTAATTCACACGATTGGGACGATTATCGTCGAATTCATAAAATTCTCGGAAGGGAAGTCGTATTTTTTGTTTGAAGTTGGAAACATTGGTTTTCGATGGAGACAAGTCATATTTGGCATTATAGAGTTGCAGACTCGAAAATGATTGAATTCCAACTTAGAACGAAGAAACGAGCGTTGAACGTTCACGGACGTTTATCGTTTTCGTTAAAAATGAACTAATATGTGAAATTTTAGCAAACGAAGTCAAATAGATAAAATTCTTACATGAATGTATAGAGTACGTAATTTGTGAACCGTAGGCTTTTGAACGAGCCAATTCGGACTTATAACGAAGAAGTTATGCGTCCGGGAGTTTCGTCGAATTTATAAAAGCTACAAATTTTCTATATATTGAGTTGGCTGCTGCCGCCAACCCAAGGCCAATGAGTGGTCGCAGTCAGCTTGAGTCCTGGGGCTTGCCTATTGTAAACTCATGTCGCAGCGCAAGATGAAGAGTTAAGTGTGAAATGTAGGCCATTTCCCCCAGTTTCGATGACAAGAATGTTTACAAGTATGGAAGGAAAGATAACTCATTAGTAATGAACTAAGGTGTTGATATAACATTGTTAAGGCATTTTTAGACACTTAATGTATGATGATTAAAGGTTAATAATCAATTGAATTTGAACATAATGTGAATGACGAATGAAAAGTCGGAAACCATAATAATGAGATCTAAAGTTAATTTAGATTGAGATGAAGGGTAAGATATAATAGTATACCTACTTGATTATATAAGACCTAATGTGGTATGTAATATGATCATGTATTATAGAAACTTAGAGACCTAAAGTGTGTTAGGTTTGTAATATTCTTGAACACAATCAAATTGCAAAAATTAGAGGAAACGTGTAAAAATCAGAGTTTAAAATTTTTTTACAAACCATATACCCGGATCACCCTTTATGCACAATTATTAATTAAATGAAGAATAAGAAACTATGAAATCATACCCTTGTAGAAACGAGCTTCCTCAGTGCGAGTTCACCTCCTCCTTCTTCATGATCTCCTTGAATCTCCGGGTAGATTCCTTCCTTTGATCAATGTAAGCCACCCAAGTGTATGGCCTCTAGAGGTGATCCACCAAAGAAGATGAATTTTCAAGAAGAAGGGGTATTGGCTCAAACCCTAGTTTTTCCTATCTATATAGAAAAGGAGGCGTACTCTTCAACTCTAGGAATTACGTATATTTTTGATATCTGATATAAGACTCCTCTTATAAAGATATCAGGTAACCTTATTTAATAAAATAAGGTATTATTTAATTAAACTCTTTTAATTAAATGGGCTCCTAATCTTATTAGGGATAATTAATTAAACTCCTTTAACTAATTTTCCTCCTAATCCTATTAGGAATAAATGAGAGTACTTATATTAAATTAATTTCTAAACTCTTTTAGAAATTAAAATAATAATAATTGTAATAATATTAATAAGACTCCTCTTATTAATTTATATTTAATATTTCTAAAATATTAAATAATAATATTAAGCTATTTAATTTATTCTATCACCATAGATTAAATTAAATATACTTAACTTATATTATTACGATTATGCCATTAACTTCTTAAATAATTATTCTTCCTTTTATGGTGTGACCCTTTAGGTTCTCCATATTAAATCGGTTGTGAATAAATCAATTAGAACAATTTTAATCTTATTTAAATAAATAAATTAAACAATTAATTTATTTAAATAAATAATATTTATTCTACAATAGGATAAGCCTCCCTAATGATCAACGACTTTCCAGATAATATAGATTTCAACATTAATCATAAAAGAACCTTTGAGTAAATAGTTACCGTATAATTCAATCCTTCCACCATACAATGTCCCAATTAAATATAAGACATGGAATTATTTGTCAAGTCTTATTTTATTTAATTATATGTATTTCGACTCTTAAATGCACAACTCAAGTAATGCAAATTAGAAACTCCTTTCTAATTTCATTTTCGCCTTTGGCCAAGGACTCTTTGGGTTGTCATTTATCGAATCACATAGGACATTTCTCTTCTTTTAATAGAAGTGGTAGATTCTTTATTGATCATACATTATCTCCATGTAGAACTTATTATACCCAAGCATACCCTTTGATATACCCTAAGGGTCTTAAGGAATAAGTCAAAGTATAACTCATCATACACAAGATACTATGATGATCTCAAGTCCAAGGATCACTTGTACTACTATCACTACAGGAATTCCTATTGACAGGCAAGTAAAACTCCATTAGGTATTTTTTAGCGAGCCACGTTCAGTGAACTTATTCTCTAATAAGCACCTACATACTTGCTTTAATGTTTCCACACAAATGATCATGAGATCAATCATCCTCATCCAATGAGCAAGCAATGTATGTACCAATCTATCCGGATTCACTAATCCCCAATTTAGTAATCCAATGATTGGGAACTATTTTAGTTTTAAGCTTTCTAAGAATTTAGATCTCATTAGATGATCATCATCATTATTCTAAAAGCATTGCTTAAAACTATGGGTTTATCACATATTATAAAATAGCATCATGTAGATAATTAAAAGCCTTTAATAAATTAATACTTTTTATTAATAAATGAATAAGATTGTTACAAAGTATATGCTTTATCATCAAACATGATTGGCTTGTGTGCATACTACTTTCAATCTCCCACTTGCACTAAAGCCAATCGTCATGGTATCTTATACTCTTCTTCTCTAAGTGACGATTATCCTGCTGTTGGATAAGTTTTAGTTAATGGACATGTAATGTTGTTCTTGAGACTCCATTATCTCTATAGTGATTTCCCATCTTTCAATGATTCTAATAATCAAATGAAAGTGCCACAACACATGTTTAGATTCAAGATGAGACTTAGGAACTATTCCTAGTCTCAGAATGAACTTTTAATCCAAACAATCAACTTGCAGACTTCATTTATAGCTATATACTTTGTCTTTATCACTAAACCAACAACTTTTCATTGTTTGGAACCTTTCCAATTCATCGCACCTTTGCTCAAGGTAACCCTTTACCTTAAAGAGAATTTTTCGTCGTCTCTGGGTGCGTCTCGAAAAACTTGAGTCCGTAAAGCCCTCTAGTTTTAATTTAGACCCACCATGAATATGATCACATCCTTAGTGCTTAGGTTAAGCACTTTAAGATGTTTTTCATCGACTCATAGTGAACTTCTCCATAATATGACTGATCAACATCAGGTCTCGTACATTTCATTGCATGCATGATTGTCACTCATGCGATCTCTCTTTTCAGGAGTCTGTGGGGACTATTCAGAGAGATACACTCCATAGCTCATCGACATGAGACATCTCTTGGAGTTTTCCATGCTAAACGACTTTAGCATCAAATGAATATACGTTCCTTGGGTTAAGTCGAGCATCCTCTTGAATCTATCTATATAGATTTTATCCCCAATTAAGATACTCTTCCCAAATCATTCGTGGAGGAATGTTTAGACAACTTTATCTTTACTGATTGTAGCATAGGTATGTTATTCCTCATCCGTAGTATATCAACATATAGTACTAGGAATGTCACGATGCTCCCACTGACCCTTTTGTACACACTAGGTTCATTCTTATTTTTGATAAAATCAAACTCTTTTGATTGCCTCATCAAAACGAATGTTCCATATTTGAGAAAATTGCTTCAATCCATTTCTCTGAGTGTCTACAACACTTACCTCATCGTATGTAACTGGATCATTATCTTCTATGATGTGTACCTCATCATCATCATCTATGATGAATCTATACCTCCCAGGTATCCTCGGTATTTATTCATTTACTGATTGATTTGTGGTATAATAGGTCTCATCTATGTGTTCCTCTTATTTGACTTATAGTATTTTGTGGTTCTTGAACTCTTCAAGATCTATTATCCTCCCACTAGCCCTTTTAATGATAAACACCTTTATCTTAGAAAGCGCGTGTTTCAGAATAAACACCTTTTGCTAAGTAGAATTATAGAACATATACCCTAAACTTACTTTAGGATGTCCCACAAATCATACATGTCAAATCTTGTCCCAAGCTTATCCTTCAAACCTTTTCACATAAGTTGGACAACCCCTTATCTTAACATACTTAAGATTAGGAATCCTCCCTGTCCATAACTTTTATGGAGTCTTGGGGCTGGATTTTGAGGTTACCTTTTCATAGATATGCAGCCATTTATAGGATATGATCCTAGAAGGATACTGGAATGTCGGTAAAATAATTTTGGACCGTACCATGTTCAACAAGGTATGATTTTAGCTTTCAGATACATCAATCAATTATTACGTATCATGAGGTGTCCATTATGAGAAAAACCATTTGAGATGATCTAGAAACTTATTGCACAAGTATTTATTCCTTGATCTAATCAAAGAATCTTAATACTTTGCCAATTTGTTTCATTTCTGAATTCTTTGAACCTTTCAAATAATTCATACTTGTATTTCAACAAATACATACATTCAACTCTTTGAATGATCATCTCCTTTTCTTATACTAATTTGTTCAATATGCAAAATTATTTTCATGTAAGTCAAGTATACAAAATTTATTAAGTAATATTCCGATTCTATACAAAACATTATTATTATAAATAGAACAACAATTGTTCTTAATTATAATACCATAGATTTCATTGTCAACAATAAAATGGAAATAATATTTTTAACAAGAATTGGAATACAATAACAACTTATTGACTTAATAGATTTGCCCGTAGGCATTGCTAAACTATAAGTTTCTATGGCTAATATGCAGTAACCTTTGCTTCATTTTCCACACATAGGATTACTTACCTTGTTTAACTTTCTACTTTTGCTTGGTCCCTTCATAAATCTATATTTATGCTAACCAAAGTCGGTATCCAATACCCAAGTAGAACCTTGACTTAAAGAAAATTTATTTTAAATCATGAACAAATTTGTATTTATAACCGAAACTTCACTAAGCTTCTTTGGTTAGCCTCTGCAAGATACTTCTCGCAGTTTCTTTCCAGTGTCCAGGCTTATTGCAGTGGAAGCAAACTCCTTTGCTATCCGTATCAGTTTAGTTCTTATTATCCTTTGTTTACGCCTTTCTCTTTACCTTCTTTGAATCGTTCTTCTTTCGAATATCCTTTGGCCCCTACCCGAAGAAGACTTGATCTTTCTTGGTTGGAAAGTGACTCTCAACATTTTTAATATGTTAAGCAAATCAATGAGGTCGATATCTAGCTTGTTCATATGAAAATTCACAACAATTGTGAAAGGAGTCCGGAGTGAGTGCAAGATCAAATCTTGGCTCAACTCTCCATCCATGACAAAACTCGTTGTCCTAATTGATCAATCAAATTGATAATGTTAAGGACTTTTATCGCATCTTTGTAGTGTCATCCATCATTCTAGATCGGAAGAGCTCCTTAGATATCGATATCTATCGGCCCTACTTTCCTCACCATCAATTACTTGATGTGCGGGAATATAGTAGAAGCATCCATAGTTTCATGTCGACAACAAGCTCGTTACTCATAGATGCGAGCATGATTCATCGAGCCAATGTGCATCATCTTGCCACTTTCTAAAAGTAGCAATCTCTTCCTCAGAGGCATTATCTCGCAACCATTGCGAGGATAAAGTATTAAGGACATAAGATAGCTTTTCGACTTTGAGAACTATTCTCAAATTCCTTAACCAATCCGTTTAATTCGGTCCGGTTAATTTAGCATCTAATATGCTACGCAGTGATAGTAATTTAGACATTGTAAAATTCTGTAAATGAATTTGTAATAATCAACATTTTAACATACATCCTTTTATTAATTACCAAAATAAATTAGGTCTTGTTTTAAGTTGGTATCTCCCACTATTTTCTTCAAACTATATTACCCTCACTTATATAGTTCGGCAAAATCTAATTAAAGATTTGCTAGTGAGAATAAGGATCCCATTTCAAATGTATATAGCCTTGTGGTGACACAACAAACTATATATAAATAAATAGGTAGACAACTTTTGTCAATTACATCAACTATGCAACTCCTTTTCTTTTGCCTCTTAGATTATTTTGATCAAGTGGTGGCACATCCGAATCAAAATTATCCAAGTTAAGTCCGACCTAGCACTCCATATATTCAAAAAAAAAAATATCATCCTTGTGGTGACACAACAAAACAATATTGTTCAATTTTCTTTATAAGCATCAAATATGATAAATTAACATCTTAAATACTTAATACTTGCTTTGTGGTGACACAACAAACTCATATTAAATATTTAATACTCTATTAATTTTATCATGCTAGAAGGCGACGTTCGATATTCCAAATATCTTTGAACGCTTAGGACTTAATATAAAAAATGAGGGTTTGTTATTAATTTGTCTCTCATCTTATTTAGCGCATTTATATATATATATAAAATACGCATCATATTAATGAACATGCTAAGCATGTTTGCATAATATATAATATATATAGTATAAGCATGCACATATAGAATACTATATTCTACCGGATTGATTATGGACTTTTATTCTAGTTTGGTTCACTAGAGCCACCAAGTGAACCAAAAGATGAAACCCTAGGGGTACAAGAAATAATATTTAAATATAACTATTACATTTAAACTTAGGGCTCCATTACAAATGGGTCTTCAAGCGCTCCTTGCTTCCTTGATCTCCAATTTTTCAAAATTAATTCTAACTATTCCTATTACAAAACTATTTAAAATAAATAGAAACTTTGATCGTGATCAAAGGAAGTACATAGGAGGAGATAGAATTTACATTCGGAAAAATTAGAGAAGGCGAATCTGTGCAGAACCCCATTTAATAAAACCCATACATTCATGCATCCAACTAAAATAAAATCCAATCACATTGGTCAATTGTCCATAATCAATCTCATTTATTATCATACATATCACCATATGCATCAATACATAACATTCATCTTATGAATAATAAATATTTAATATATATATTGATATCATTTAATGGGCAAATTTAGTTAGTATAAAATCTAATTTTGAATAAAAATAAACTCCTTTATTTTAATCCAAATTTAAATCAAAATAAAACTATTTTATTTTAATTTATCCAATTTTGAATAAAATAAACTATTTTATTTTAATCAAAATTTTAATCAAAATAAACTCCTTTATTTTAATTAATTATGGAATCCAATTCCTAGTAAAAAAAAAAAAAAACTCCTTTATTTAAAAGAAACATAGATTCTTTTTTCCTATTCACAAATAAACTCTTTTATTTTGAATAATATGAAATCTTATTTCATATCTAAATAAACTCCTTTATTTAAGGAAACATGGATTCTTTTCCTATTCACAAATAAACTCTTTTATTTTGAATAATATGAAATCTTATTTCATATCTAAATAAACTCCTTTATTTAAGGAAACATGGATTCACTTTCCTATTCACAAATAAACTTTTTTATTTTGAATAATATGAAATCTTATTTCATATCTAAATAAACTCCTTTATTTAAGGAAACATGGAATCCAATTTCAACTCTAATTAGTTATCATGGAATCCAATTCCAACTCTAATTAGTTAGCATGAAATCCTAATTTTAAAATTAAAATAAACTTTTTATTTTATGATTAAAATAAACCTTTTATTTTAATAATAAAATAAACTTTTATTTTAATTATAAAATAATTAGGAATATAATATATATAATAATAATAACAATAACCGTACGATCTTCTAAAATGAAATCATGTTCCTGTACCATTCACGTGACCTTAACTTGAAAATATATATATTATTTACCATAATAATCATATTATCTTTCATCTCATGATTCACGTGCATCACCATGAATCACTTGAAAAAGGTGAAATCTCCTGTAACCTCTTTTACTTAAGCAGGATAAAGAAATAGGATATATATATATATATATATATATAATAAGGCAGGCACCCTTGAATCACATGAATCACCTTAAATATATAAAATGATCACACCAATTAACCGTACTGTGATATGGTGGCTCACAGAATTTCAAAAAAAAAATATGTGCAGTTTTGCGAATCACAGTACCGGTTTTGCGATTTTTTTTTTTTAAATTTTATATAACAAAATTATGCCCAATTAAATTATTCTAAACACATATCAATATGCATATCAAATATGAACAATTAATAATTTGCATAAAGGTTTGGCTCTGATGTCACTGTTAGGTTTGTAATATTCATGAACGCAATCAAATTGCAAAAATTAGCGGAAACGTGTAAAAATCAGAGTTTAAATTTTTTTTACAAACCATATACCCGGATCACCCTTTATGCACAATTATTAATTAAACGAAGAATAAGAAACTATGAAATCATACCCTTGTAGAAGCGAGCTTCTCTCAATGCGAGTTCACCTCCTACTCTCTCATGATCTCCTGAATCTCCGGGTAGATTCCTTCCTTTGATCAATGTAAGCCACCCAAGTGTATGACCTCTAGAGGTGATCCACTAAAGAAGAAGAATTTTCAAGAAGAAGGGGTATTAGCTCAAACCCTAATTTTTCCTATCTGTATAGAAAAAGGAGGCGTACTCTTCAACTCTAGGAATTACGTATATTTTGATATCTGATATAAGACTCCTCTTATAAAGATATCAGGTAACCTTATTTAATAAAATAAGGTATTATTTTAATTAAACTCTTTTAATTAAATGGGCTCCCTAATCTTATTAGGGATAATTAATTAAACTCCTTTAACTAATTTTCCCTCCTAATCCTATTAGGAATAAATGAGAGTACTTATATTAAATTAATTTCTAAACTCTTTTAGAAATTAAAATAATAATAATTGTAATAATATTAATAAGACTCCTCTTATTAATTTATATTTAATATTTCTAAAATATTAAATAATAAATATTAAGCTATTTAATTTATTCTATCACCATAGATTAAATTAAATATACTTAACTTTATATTATTACGATTATGCCATTAACTTATTAAATAATTATTCTTCCTTTTATGGTGTGACCCTTTAGGTTCTCCATATTAAACAGGTTGTGAATAAATCAATTAGAACAATTCTAATCTTATTTAAATAAATAAATTAAACAATTAATTTATTTAAATAAATAATATTTATTCTATAATAGGATAAAGCCTCCCTAGTATCATCAGCGACTTTCCGGATAATATAGATTTCAACATTAATCATAAAAGAACCTTTGAGTAAATAGTTACCGTACAATTCAATCTTTCCATCATACTGATGTCCCAATTAAATATAAGACATGGAATTCATTGTCAAGTCTTATTTTATTTAATTATATGTATTTCGACTCTTAAATGCACAACTCAAATAATGCAAATTAGAAACTCCTTTCTAATT